>JBAMJV010000114.1:0-250257 GCA_037951105.1 Echinarachnius parma
CGCTTGTTCTCCCAGGGGATGATGGGGATGAGAGGGGGAGGATGTCTGTTCCGTGGCACAGCCAGGATGGGCGGGGGCACGGGGGACAGGTTGGGTGGCAGCTGCTGAGGCTTCTTGGGTGAGACGCCTCCTTTGGACTTGAAGGAATTTCGAAGGTTCACAGCAAGTTTTCCAGAATTCTGCATGCAAAAGAAAATTACAGATAAAACGGTTGGAAAATAAGCCTTCATGCACGCTTGTTACCTTTCAAATAGTAATTCACAATGCCATTTAACATCTGAAGTACACGTACGTGCAGGATATCATGTTCTGTATTTAAAATATTGATGAATGTTGTGCACGAGTATCATCAATGAGTTTAACAGATTAACATATCCGTTGGCACTTTTCCAAGTCATAGATCGGTTCAATTTATTGCATCCTTATAATTCTATTTGATTCATTGCATCATTACGCATTTCCCAACGCAACACATTAGGCATATTTATCATTTTACTTTCTGAAACAAGAAATATAATAGACATATAAATTAATCATTGCTCTCAAGGGCTTATAACGCACTTAAATCTAGTACAGACATTACTCATTAATCTCCCTTCTTTGTCCACAAAATCCATTTACATACATAACAAATCCACATAACCCATTGTCTAATCAAGTCTAATTCAATCAAGAAATGATCCCTATCAGGCGCGGATCTACGGGGGGGGGGGGGGGGGGGGGGGGGGGGGGGGGGGGGGGGGGTTAAACTCCCCCTTGGGCTGCCAAGTGAAAATGTGATGTGCATAGAAAAACGCCATCATAGGTTTAAACCCCCCCCCCCCCCCCTTGGGCTGCCAAGTGAAAATGTGATGTGGAAACATCACTTCCGGGGGTTCAAAATAGCAAAAAAAAATTTAGTGGACGATGCTCTGCATCGTCATTTGGTCAAACCCCCCCCCCCTCCCCCCCCCTTAGCAAAAAGACATCACTTACGGGAGTTCAAAATAGCCCCAAAAAAATCGCTACGCGGCTCGGACTTCACGGCTTCGTGGTCAAACCCCCCCCCCTTAGTAAAAAGCTAGATCCGCCCCTGCCTATCAACAATTGGGTTTTTTTTCTCCACCCCCGCCCACTTTTTTCTTCTCTTAGTTTGTAGTTGTTGTCATTGTTGTTAAAGAGATCTAGTAACTTTATTGACATGTGCCAAAACTGACGAAGAGTTGAAAAAATTTGCATGTATGTGATCTGATATATCCACTGAATGATGTGTGAAAATTTCCATGGTAAAAGACCAAGTAATCAGTGAGATGGCAAAGTGATATTCGCTACCTCATTGCACTAAGTTTGTACACAGTTGAAAGTCTCCCTTAGAGACTTTCAAATCTGAACACTTCAATCATAAATATCTTTATAACAAAAGAGAAATACAACAATGTATGTGAGAACCTCTAGAGCTCTATGTAAGTTTCGTGAAATTTGACGACGTTACTAGATCCCCTTTAAGACGTGTGTTGCGTTCCCAGCACACATGTTGACTCATCGCACACCGACACGCAGATAACATCATCCAGCACGGCTATCTGTCGTGCTGGAAGTAATTATGGATTCCCGGGATGTGGCAACGTGTTATTGATTTATCTTTTTCCTCTTAGTGGTGCGGGTATGTTCGGATTGATCACAGTAACAAAGTCTCGGGGGCAAGAATATGACATTGAATATTACTCAATTTTTGTTGTTCTTTGTTTCAAAACTGAATTCTGAGGCAACACAGAACATTTCTGTTGTAATCAGCCATCTATGAATGTGTTTATCAATTATTTCTGGCTTATAAACTGTTTTAGATTATTTCAATGATGCTAACGAGCAATGCAAATACTAAATAGTTTATGTGGTCCTCTTAGTGTTCGAGTATGTTTGTATTGATCACAGTAACGAAGGCTCGGGGGCAAGGATCTGACATTGAATATTGCTTGATTTTTGTTGTTCTCTGTTCCAAAAAATGAAATGAATGAGCGAACGGCCACAAATGTGTTTATTAATTATTTATGTTCCACTCTGACATTATCAAGCAATGCAAAAACTAGATAGTTACGTAAGTGGTGTGCATGGGTCTGGATTGATCAGAGTAATGAAGGCTCGGGGGCAAGAATCTGACATCGAATATTGCTTGATTTTTTTGTTTTCTGTTCCAAAAATGAAATGAATGAGCGATATAGAACATTTTTTGTTTCAAACAGCCATGATTGTGTTTATCAATTATTTCCGTTTCACTCTGACATTATCGAGCAATGCAAAAACTAGATAGTTACGTAAGTGGTGCGCATGGGTCTGGATTGATCAAAGTAATGAAGGCTTGGGGGCAAGGATCTGACATCGAATATTGCTTGCTTTTTTTCTGCTGTTCCAAAACTGAAATGAATGAGCGATATAGAACATTTTTTGTTTCAAACAGCCATGATTGTGTTTATTAATTATTTCCGTTTCACTCTGACATTATCGAGCAATGCAAAAACTAGATAGTTACTTATGTGGAACTCTTAGAGTGCGTATGGGTCTGGATTGATCAGAGAAATGAAGGCCCTGGGGGCAAGTATCTGACATCGAATATCGCTTGATTTTGTATTCTCTGTCCCCAAAAAGCCATGAATGCGTTTATTAATTATTTCTGCTACACTCTGACATGAACTTGTTTATTTAATCATTCCCGGCTAAAATGAGGGTTTCAAGCAAAAAGACCACCACAACTGATCCTTTGAAGAGAAAAACAATGTTATGGAAATTGTTTAATACAGGCCACCTGTCTACAATGGTCAATATTCTCTTCTCCCTTGGGTGGTCACTGTACACAGGTTTAACTGTTTCTATAAAGGTCACTTGTCTACAATGGTCACAAACCCCTTTGTTTTTTCCTTGGGTGGTCACTATACACAGGTTTGACTATACTAGATACAGGTCACCTGTATACAATGGTCATTATTCTTATTTCCCTTGGGCGGTCACTATACACAGGTTTGACTGTACATCATAAATGCAGTTTTCACCTTGAATTGCCTGGCGTCCAGCCGTAGTCTCCTCTCCCTCATCTTCGCTCTCTGCTGTTCGGTGGTGGGGCGAAGCCTTGGCGGACCGCGGGGGCGTAGCCCCTGGTACCCCTCGGGGGTGTGGAGGTGGGCGTGGTGGAGGGCTCATCCTGGGGCAGGGTTCAATACCCGGTACTGAGATGTCTTCGCTGGCGCTGGCGCTGGCGCTGGCACTGGCGCTGTGCCTCTTGCGTCCCGGAGCCTGCTTGGGTGCCATCGACCATGCGTCCTGGAGGATGGGTTTGGCTTTCACTTTGAACAGATCCAGCCTGGGAGGTAGTGCGGGTGTGCCTGGAAATAGAATAATGAGAAATGAGACAAAAATTATAAAGGTTAGATGGTACATTTTGGACAAACTATTTAAAATACATATTTTCTACAATTCTATGGCTTCTTTTTAAACCTCCTGCCAGCGACCATGCGTCCTGGAGAATGGGTTTGGCTTTCACCTTGAACAGATCCAGCCTGGGAGGTAGTGCGGGTGTGCCTGGAAATTAAATAATGAGAAATGAGAAAGAACACAATAATGATAAAGGTTAGATGGTTAATTTTGGACAAACTATTTTAAATACACATTTTCTACAATTCTATGGCTTCTTCTTAAATCGTCCTGCCAGCGCCCATGGGTCCTGGAAGATGGGTTTGACTTTGAACAGGTCGAGCCTAGGAGGTAGTGCAGGTGTGCCTGAGAACAACAAAATTAGAACAAGAATGATCGCTAGATGAACATTTTGTGGACAATTTTGTTCAAAATACATATTTTCTATAGTTCTATAGAGACTTTCCAAGCCTCCTGCCAGCGACCATACGTCCTGGAGGACGGGTTTGGCTTTCACTTTGAACAGATCCATCACCTGAAAACAACAGAATTAGAATATAATGAAAGCTTGATGGTAATTGTTTGAAAAAATCTGCTCCAAAAACATTTTTCTAGCCCCCTTAATTATACATGTGCTTTTAACAATGTTTTGCATTGAACTCAATAATAATCTACAGGGACTCTTGGAGGCATTTTGAAACTTAAATCACCCCGAACCCCCTGTGTATTTTTTGTTTTCATTGTGCTTGTGAAAAACAGCAATTTACCAATGTCATTGTAAGACTCCTCAGAATGATATGTGGGATTTTTGTTGAAAAAGAATAATGTTTACCTAGTAAAAACAGAAAATTAATGTCTGATTTTATCCCATTCGTTCGTATGAAGTATCCAAATTTGGATACTTTTGACTACAGTCGAGTCTTGTAGATGCTTTCAAATTCAATCTTAAATATCTCCATAATTAGGGAGACATTTGAACAGTCAAAACCCATTTCATTCTTCTGTTACCATAAGCCAAACAACAAGGTACAGGGGAAGTGTGAAAGCTCCAATTAATTTAGTGGAATTTTACAAAAGTTAATGGATCACTTTAATCTCAATCATGTGTAAACAACACTAAATCAACTTGACACATCAAATACTGCATGCAAGTGATAAAAATATTATTTACAACAAGTTCTAAACAACACTTTACGGGTGGTGATTTCCACCTTGCGAACATTAAATGCTGAACTTTTCATCGGCAATAAATAAGGACACCTCTAAAAGATGCTAATCTCCTGAAAATTTGTCAAAAACTCATCGTCACCGATGTGTAGGGTCTTGTTTTGGGCAGGGTGTTGTGTTGTTGCCATGGGAACCTGAATCACAGGGTACATCCAAATCAAATCTCGGAAAAGCTGTTGACAGTTGAGCCCAGTGACTCACAACATTGCATGATTTATTTTGGATGAAAAATTTTCCATCATGTATCTGCCAATTGTATCAGAGCTTAAATCCATAGTTGTTGACAATTTATCGCACATCTAAACATTGATTGATAACTTTTGACTATCATCTAGGTACAATCTTGAGGATGACTTTAGTCGGTCACAACAGTATTTATCTCGATTAAACATAAGTACAGGATGGTTCTTAATGTTTACAAATCTGTAACATCAAACACATCTCTACTTTCAATTTTTCATTTTCATTTAGCCTTCGTCAATTGCCTTTTTCAGATCTTAGATCAATATTTGAACTTTACCACACTGTAATTTTGTTTCTCAATAATTGACAAACAAATTGTTCTTGATTCATTTAAACTATTGCCTGCAGGGTTTCGGGATGACTTTGGGACTCCTTCAAAACGAGATTACCATCATTCTAAACATAGTTATTCCGGCAAGCATCTGATAATGGACGAGTCTGGAACCACTTTCAGACCAAACTTAATCAGTGTGACAATAATGAAATACCAATATAATTCTACCAAGCCTGGCTGGCTTGGCATATTGACCAAATGATTATCTTCATTGTTATTTCTCCGATGATTTTCCTCTACACCCTTCCAGACAGAGCTTTTCTTATGAGTATCACAGATTTCAACATGTTTCATGTTTCATTGAATGGCACTTTTCAGATAGGGTACTCTATTGTATACATTCACTTATTACCCATGAAAAAATTGTTGTTCTGAAATTGTTTGTATCTTTTTATTAGACTTTTATTGAATGGCACCTTTCATATAGAGTACTTTATTGGATATATCCTCTTTAATACTGATTAAATTTGGTTGTTGTAAAAGGCATATATATCTGTCATGCTTACATACATGTATTTCAAGGGGACCTGGAGTTTGGTAACTTGCCAAGAGTTCAAAAGTTTGGTCTATTATTATAGACCGCAGTGTCTCTCAAGATAGAGCTTTTTATTGGAATATCACAGATTTCAACACTATTCATTTAGGGTGGTATTCTAATATTTGTCCTAAATATTGTCCTAAGTTCTTGCCTAAGTCAGAAAGTTAGGATGTGCTTAGGATGTGCAAAATTGGTATTCCAATATTTAGACTTAGGACGATCTTAATGCAAATTAGTAAGCTTTGGCCACGCCCACAATGCAGATGTGAGCCAATGACTGATGTTGTTTCATTTACAAGCATCCAATCAGAAAGGAGAGGGAAGCCATAGCAACTCTCATTAAAGACACTTTGCGTAAAAGCTGAGCAAATGCGCGTGCTGTATTGTCTTTGATCTGCGCCATGCAAGTACAGTGCGCGCTAGACTGATCTGCGCTTATGTAATGGCCACTGGTTTTGAAGGTCACTGCATGCTATGTTTTGTACACAACACATGGGAGTTAGGACAGGGTCGGGGCGATCCTAGGAACTATCCTAGAAATTTCATCCTAAGTGCATTTTAGAATACCAATTTGTCCTAAGTCGCTAATTTGCATAAATTTGCATATTTGCTTTAAAGTTAGGACAAAAGTTAGGACAAAAGTTAGGAAGCGACTTAGGAGGATATTTAGGAAGGATATTGGAATACCACTTCGGACAAAATCATGACTTAGGACGAAATTTGACTTAGGACAAATATTAGAATACCACCCTTAGACTTACATAGAACAGCACCTTTCATATCGGATATATCCTCTTCCATACCGATTAAATGTGGTAGTTGTGAAAGGCATATATCTGTCAACAGATGTCAACACTTTTCATTAGACTTTCATTGAATGGCACGGCACCTTTCATATAGGGAACACTTTTAGATACATAGATGCTTATTACCCATGAAAATTTGTTGTTCTGAAATTGTTTGCATCTTTTCATTAGACTTTAATTGAATGGCACCTTTCATATAGGGTACTCTATCGGATATATCAGCTTAAATACGATGAAATTTGCTTGTTGTAAAAGTCATATCTGTCATGCTTACATACAACC
The DNA here is from genome assembly GCA_037951105.1 of Echinarachnius parma. Classification (NCBI taxonomy): domain Eukaryota; kingdom Metazoa; phylum Echinodermata; class Echinoidea; order Clypeasteroida; family Echinarachniidae; genus Echinarachnius; species Echinarachnius parma. The sequence continues at coordinate 6,812 of JBAMJV010000114.1, forward strand.
ATGTATGACAATTGACAACAGAGACCTGGGGTTTTGGTTACTTGCCAAAAGTTCAAAAGTTTGGTCTTCCTGCCTGTCAAAACTCCACTCTCATTTTCTCCGTCACACTTACTCATAAATTTACTATTTTTATTCTCCCAAACCTTGTGTTCTTGTTGACCACTCCCCCCCCCCTCCCTTTCAGTTGTATATCCTAAAGTTACTTTAGACCACTCCCATCCTTTTCTTTCCCTATCGTCTATCTTTACTGCCTTTCCATTGTATTTCATAAATATACTTTGTTAAATGTCACTCTCATGTTAAATTTCTCATGGAATGACTATAAAACCCATCAGTCACTTGCTGAAACACCCAAGACAAGTTCATGACGAGGTGAAAATCCGAAGACAATTCTCCCGTTCCAAATCAGCTGCAGATGTTTTAGAAGAAGATTTCCATGAATAAAAATAGATATTATATTTCACAAGATGGTTTTTAAAAAGTCATTCAAATTCAAATTTGAAATTTGAGCTTTTAAAACTCTAAAATCTATTGCCTTCCAATCTTTTATACTACCAAATATCTTTCAGCCAAAGAATTACGATGAAAACTATTTAAATCTTTATATTTCTAGTACTTTTCTGCCCAAGGAGATGTAGAAACCATTTCTCCCAGGCTAGACACTCAAATGAATTCTTATTTCTGACAGTTTTAGTGCAAGAAGCAGGGGAAAATTAATATTAATTTATTTTATTTTATTTATTTATTTAATTTTAAATTTTTGGGGGGGAGGGGGGCTACTTTTCACATTTGCCTGCATTACATTTTTGTGTAAAAACAGTGTAAATTTTTTTTTGCATTGAACTCTATGCAAATTTATGGGGGCTCTTTTGGGCATTTCGGGGGGGGGGGGCGTATTTGCCCTGAGCCCCCGTGTATTTTGTTCGCTGGCAAGAAAAATCTTCTCCCCAGGCTAAGCTCTGCATCCCGCACTGGATTGGAAAAGCTTAGTGACTCTAGACGAAGACGTACGAATAGCGCTCCAGGCAATATAGTAATACACCCAGTTAGAGATGATTAGTCTACCCACCTAAGGATAATTAAAGTGATCTGTAAACTTTGCCAAAATTCCAACAAAAATTCACTTGGAGCTTTCACACTTCTCTTGTACCTTGTTGTTTGGCTTATGGTAACAGATGAATGACATGGGTTTTGATTTTCCAAATGTACGGTATATGGCTCACATTGTCTTCCTTATCAAAGGGAGAGCAGTCATGCGGTTCTTCTGTACAGCTAATTCTACGGCAGGCCGTGGGGCGAGAATGTCTGTGTTCCGAGGATCACTGAAGACGAAAAAGTAGCAAATTTAGGAAACGACATTGCCTCCGAAAAATGGCCCTAGGATCCAAACGCCTTACCCAAAATCAATGCTCATGGTATCATTTTGTTGGAAAAGGAATGTTCTACCCAATCAAACAAAAACCAATGACATTCGGTCGATGATGTTGATGAAATTAACGATCGTAGGTGTTGCATTCTTTCTGGGCCACCCTGTATTCTTCTCCATGTTCAAATGAATACTTAACAAGGTCATCTCTCTCTCTCTTTATTCAAACCACTTTTAATTGTCATTTTTTTCATTAAAAAAAATATTTAAAAACAAGCTTTTCTACTCAACAATAATATTTTTTTCAATGGAAAAGTCAATGAAACAAGAAATCAACTTGAAAATTCAAATTGGGAACGCCCACAAAAAATTGCTCTCTCAGAGTGAAATTCTGCAAGTGACCTCATCTGTCAATCACAACTCAGTTACTTATAAAATGATCAATGCACCTTCACCAAAGCGGAGCGCCTGCTCACAATAGTATCCCATGATAGAATAACACTACCAACTAACACACTTTCAATTTCAATAGCAGTTGCTATGTGAGAAAAGCCCAACCATCATTATGACAAAAAGACACTGACAAGCTATTGTATGTGAAGCATGCAGGGCATGCTACTTTGAGCATATTCTTTTTATCCTTCTCCTTTTTCCATCTAATGTAAGCTGACCAGTGATGTCAATAGCTTATCAGTGCTTTTCTTGTCCTTATGATGGTTGAGGTTTTCTGACTATACATGTAGCAACTTCTATTGAATTTGAAATTGTGTGGGTTGTGGAAGTGTATTCAAAAGATGTGATACTATTGTGAGCAGGCCCTCAGCTCTTGGCGAAGGTGTCATTGTTCATCTTTACAAGTAAGGCTGAGTCATGTCGGTAATTGTCGGAACCGGGTCCCGATAAACTTTTACCGGTAGCGGGAACGGATATCCCGATAAATTTTTACCGTCGAAACTCGGACCGGTAAATCACGCAATGTGCAAGCATTCGGCAAAAAATGCACTGTTTTGGGGCTTATATTGCTCTTTTTATATGCAAATAACTCATAAATACTGAGGCTTTTATGGATTTACATATCAATCTTTACGGGAAAATACATGTAGTTACAGGACTATAAAAGTTTTTTTTTCCGAAGTAAATTGGACCTAGAAATCGATCGTTTGTTCACCATTGCGCATCGCAACACGTTTCACAAGAAAACTTAGCCCGCTAGTTGGACATGTACAATCGCTTTGTGACTGAGCCACTGCCCTCAAAAAGTGGCTATAAATTAGCCCTTTTCGCAATCAACACGATTTTGGTAGTCTACTTACATGATAACATGGCATTTGAAATAGCTGAACAGAATACAAAATCACCCCCAAAACAATGAAAAAACTGTGCCGAATTATCGATAAATTTCCAAGGGAACATTCGTGATCGTGAGGTTTAACTGAAACCGGACGGCTAGAGATTTTTCGGGCCGCTGTTTCATCGCATATCGCTCGTATACTTTGCGTGCAAGTTACGGGTCTTTTTTCTTACGCGAGATTCATCCGCCGGCCGGTGGAACTATGTAACGCTAATTCATTCGCCATTCGTTATACATGTAGTCATTTTTTATCAATATTTTGCGTAAGTTGTTTTCATTGTTTTGGGGTCAATTTTTTGTTTCTGTTCAGCTATTCAAACGCCATGAAATCATTGTTAAGTAGAATATCAAAAAATTTTAAAATGGTGTCAAATGACAAAAAAAAAAACGTATGTTGAGCCACTTTTTGAAATGCACTGAGCTCATCAGCTTGGATCATACAAAGATCCATCAGACAACTCCCCTTGAGTATCGGACTAACTTTGTGTGCACATATCCGCCGACAATATCGTTCAAATGACTAGCAATTTTGCGCTTCTCTGTTCAATTTCTGACTGTCAAACGAAGTAACGAACCAAGAATTTCTCGAAAATAACCACTCTTTAAAGTAAATGATATCAATTGCCCCGTTTTTATTTGATATTCCGCTACATTATTGTGATAATCTTTAATTTCTTTTTTAACATTTTATTTTTACATTTTTTTTTTCGGGGCACTGTTTCCGATTTAATGAAACCGGGTTCCCGATTGAAAAGGTCGGTAACCGGTGTGATCTACCGAACCGACTCAGCCTTATTTACAAGTAACTGAGTTGTGATTGACAGATGAGGTCATATACAGAATTTCACTCTAGAGAGCTTTTTTTGAGAGGTGGGGCTTAGGTTTTGCCATAGCAAGTATGAACAAAATAATTGGCAAAAATATTTTTAAAATCAAACAAAACATATTTCAGGTTAAACAGTTTACAAATATATTTGATGTATACACTAATACAGATAAATAGAAGTCAACATACATGTATTCGCATTACATAGCCCCTTTAAAGAATAAGACTTCCTCAATAAGAATTTACTCAATTGTTGTAAGGATCAGCAAACTCTATTTTTACACGCTATGTCTGCATATTTTCCCCTAAGCGTATGATGCTGCAAATCACATCATGAAAAGTCAGAAGACTCGAGGAGCAGTCCTGGAGGAAGCAATGATTGTTTTCCTCTGCACAATCCCTTAAATTAAAACACCTTTATTTTTCAACTATTCACTAAAAAGCCAAGCTTTTTTTCTACAAGTTCAGAATTTAAGCAACTTGGCATTTTCTTGCCTTTGAACGTTCAACAGCAACTCTATTTTTACACAGCTATGTCTGGGTATTCTCCCCGTAAGCATTATAAGCTGCGAAACCACATCATGGAAACGTCACCATCAAAAGGCTCGAGAAGCGGTCCCCAAAGGGCGGCCAATGTTGTGTTTGTCTCTCAACATTCTGTGGTCAGGCTTCAGGCGCAGTAATGTATGTGAGTAATGATAGGTGACAAGATATTAAATAGGTCACAAGGTTTTCATCAACCACAGCGAGAGCAGAGTTCGCAGGAGGGACGGATCGGGGCTCACTCACTCCATGAGTGAGCGAGGCAGCAAGCATGATGCCAGCCACTCTCGTGTCTGCAAACTTGAGTGAGCGGCCTGAGAAATGCTGTGACTTATCACCAGTACACCAGTAATGAATACACAGGAGAATTAGCCCCCCCCCCCACCACCCCCCCCCGCCCCCCCCCCCCCCCCTCCCCCCCCGAAATGCAAAAACTGCTGGCGTAAATTTGCAAAGAGTTCAATGCTAAACAAAATAACAAATGTTAGTGATATTCTCACGCACACAAGCTTGAAAATTAGCCTCTGAAAAAAAATTAATTTACAGAATTTGTTCCCCTTCTCTCAAGTCTGCAATCATCTTGAATGAGAACCCTTTCAAATAGAGCATTTCATCGGAGTCATACCCCATACTAGAATGATTACATTCTCCTGGGCCCAAAATATTTATAAAAGCCTGCTAGCTAAGTTTCATGCTACGGTCTATTTTGAATGATGTGCCTAGGTATTTAGAAATAGGTCACCGAGGAGGTGTTCATCAACCACAGCGAGAGGAGTTCGGCAAGGAGGGATCTGGACTCACTCCACGAGTGAGTGCAAGCGCGATGTCAAGCCACTCTCTAGCGACGGCAAACATGGGTGAGGGACTGAGAAGTGTATTTCAACTTCTCTCACCCGTAGGCTCCGCTATTAACTCAAGAGAGTTAATGCAGGGCCCCACCAGGTTCCCTTAGGCAATGGATTGAATGTCCCAAAAACCAGCGGGGTGTTTCATGAAGATTCTTAGTTGAACTTAGCTCTAAGTTGGACCTAACTATTATGGAAAAGCCATTTGTAGCCTTCTGAAGTAAAATATATTCCAAAGCCAAACAAAAAATATTTGAAACTTCCGAACAAAAATTCAAATCAATAAATCTAAGGCTCCTTAAATAACAACAAATATTACTAATTTCAATCAAAATGTATGCCTTTTAACAGAACTGTTCCAATAATTTTACAAAGAAACTAACAGCTTTCCTTAATAGTTAGGTCCAACTTTAAGATTTACGTTTGACTTGGAATCTTTGGTGAAACACCCTCAGGGCTTTAAATTAACACTGGGCCCACTGGCCCAGGGGGGCACCATAAATAGCTTTGGGACACCAAACTTGTATAAATGCCATATATTTTTATAGAATGTTGATGTTTTTCTAATGTCTTGGGCCACCAGATTCAGTCAGATTTTGGCTACTAAAATTTGATGAATCTTGATTTGACTTGCTGGACTGGGCGGGCAACAAGGAGCAAAGGTTATTTTGGGGGATTACCTAAACCAAGAAGGACTACTAGCCCCAACCAGCGAAAAAATTATAATTTTTTTGTTTTTTTTTTGGGGGGGGGGGGCTACTTTTCAAGCTTGCCTACATGTACATGAAAAAAAGCTCTAAAGTTTGTGTTGCATTGAACTCTAAGCAATTTTATGGTGGCTCTCAATTTCAGGGGGGGGGTGGGGGCTTTTTGGGGGCATTTCGGGGGCTACATGGCCCTTGGCCTGTGTATTTTTTCACTGGCCCTAACCAAAACCTTATACAAGTAACACTAGCCATAATCCTCACTCTTATCCTAAACCAATATCTTAACACTCGTTTTTACTAAATAAAAACTATTAACCCTGAATCAAAATCAGCCATCTTTGTCTTATATTCTAACACTGTTATCAGTGAGGATCTTAAATTTTTTATTAGGCAAAAAAAGAGGCTACAGGAATTCCCAGAGGTCAAATTAAAGCTCCCAATATGTATCTACACTATAAGGGGGTAGTACTGGTAAACACAAACAAATTGGATATATTTTTTTGTTTAGCTATACCATATCTTTATGGTCTTCTCAACATGAATCCCAGCATGACAAGCCCTGAGAAATAACTATAAATGCATTCAAAACAATCATATTTGCATATCGTTAGTGTACACAGTGTCAATGGATAATGGTTATCTTTACATGCATTTTCTGTAAAATGTCATTTTTTCCACACATTTTTTCTAAAAACTTCACTATTTATCATTCAAGTTTGGCTAAAAATTGGACAGGATGTTGGGCTTATACCCATTGCACAATATGATGGCTTTTTTGATAGCACTAACACATTCCAAAATATTTCAAAAAATTCAATTTTTTTTAATGCGAATCTAGTAATACGCATAATTAATTAATTAACCAAATGTTATGCATATTTTTATAAAATTCCTTTCATCATATGATGGAGATATATAGTTAAATAACATACCTGCCCAAATTTGGCTTCAATCCAGTGATCCATGAGAGGAGATAGAGTTTGAATTAATTTTCTTTTGTTTTTCTTTATTTATTTTTTTTTCACTAATTTATGCTAATTTATTCAAAAATGAAAAGCGTTTGGCGGATAAAAATTGAACGGAATGAAAGTATAATATATTAAAAACACACCAAAAAAAATGGCTTCAATAGTCTTTGTACTTCCTTCAGAGCCATATATTATAAAGAATGTCCCATTTTAGCCAGTTTTTACCAGTTACTAACCCCCTTAAAGTGTAAACAACCATGCATACTGTATTTTTCATGTAATATCAATTAAAGGAGACGTCCGGACGATTTGTAAAAAATACTACCATAATCTACATAAATCAAAGACCAAAACTATCTACTTTTAATAAAAAACACCCTCCAAACCTGTCACAATCGAATTTTTAGTGTCACTAGTTTTGAATCGTAACTGTTCACTTTCTGTACGCTAGCGAGAAAGATCACGTGACGGCGTGGCGTATCAGCCTCACTTTGCGCTCGCTACCGCGGTGAAGCGGCTGCTATATTTTGCTTCACTTTGCTTGCTAAAATGCCGATGTGTCAAGCGTTTGGATGTTCGAATAAGCCAGGCAATGGCCAGAAAAGGAGTTTTTTCGCCATTCCCAACCCAGCAAATGAGAGGGAAAGGTGCGCTAGATGGCTCGCCAACATTGGAAATGACACATTTGACGTCAAAACGTACAAATATTGCAGGAATCGAGTCGTCTGTGAGGATAATTTCGAGCCGGAGTGGGTAGAAGGTCTGCCAGAGTTTCGGCAGGCCCCGCGCTGCGAGAGAGGTAGCTAGCTAGCGCGCCAACTGCCTTGTAAGTTGCACTCTTAAAAAGTGCCGAAAAGGAACGAAAATGCAAGATTACCACGATCGCACCTATTTGAGACTATCTCTTATTTTACTTACATGTTTGCAAGGCTTTTAAAACAAATACGAGAACAATTACCTGCAAAAACGGCAAAAAAATGCGCTGATAATCTCCGGATAATTTCCTAACTCGCTCGGACCAGATGAACTGAACCTAGCGCTCTTTTGTTGCCAATTTGCGAATGGGGTAGACTACGTGTATGATACGCATACTACACGTTATATGATATCGCAGCCCAGAATTTGGCAACGTTCGCGAACGATCTGATTTTCTGCTATTTTCAATCGCTTAGTGAAAGTCTCGCTCGCGTAACAAGCGCTTGAGTTTTGAATGTTTCACTTCGGGAAAAGTAATATTTTGCTCAAAACTAAGGTAATTCTGAATGTTCTGTAACTATATTTCCGTAAATATTGTTACATAAATCCAGCAAAGCATCGATACTTGTCATTTTATTGCCGTATAAAAAGATGAATTTGAGCGCGAAACACTGCATTTTTGCAGACCGCTTTATGAGAATCGATCGGATAAAGCCGCCGCGCAGCAGCGGTTCAGCTGCCTGTGCTGCGCTGGCGGGTGGCCGGACGACCGCGGGCTGCAAATTTTGCGGCAGAGGGCTGATGAAAGTGAGGCTACTACGTCATGCGCAATGCATCCTGGGACAGATTCTACTCGAGGCTGCTCGCGGCCGATTCGAACAAGAAGAATTACTTTATTTTTTCGAAAACTAATTGTGAATGATTCTGATGGTCTTTTCTCATCGGGAAAAAGGTTATAGACTCCTAAAATATTGTACTTTCCCCTGGAAACTGCTGAAAATCGTCCGGACGTCCCCTTTAAGTAAAAAAGGAAGTGAATTTAATAGAAAAGCATATTATTGTCTTTTTTACACATTAATTTATAGGACACATTTGAAAACGTAGCAAATGAGTTATATGCACCATTCTGAAAGTTGAATGTTGTCATTTCAGATTCTGCATGTTTCTACATCACAAACACAATCCTGCCAGTTTTCCACTGGATACACAAGTAAAACAATAAATGTATGCTTTATTCCAAGGCCACACAAACCATGGGTGAGCCTTTACTATTCCTTACCTAGACACTGGAAATCCTATGGCAATATCAAGAAGTGATTGAAGATTCATTATATCAAAGTAAAATAATACAATAATAAATTCATGCATTATTCAAAGGCCTCACAGGACATGGATAAGCTTTGTATCTATTACCTAGTCAAAGGAAATCCATTTTCAATATTAAAAAGTGATTGAAGATTCTACGTGCATTGCAAACCCATTTCTTGCAGTTCCTCCATCGATATCATTACCATTATATCAAAGTAAAATAATAAATTCATGCATTATTCCAAAGCCCTATAATGCATGGAAGACTGAGCCTGTTCTATTCCTAACATGGACACTGGAAATCCTATGGCAATATCAAGAAGCAATTGAAGATTCCACATGTATTACATATATCCCCAGTTCTGCAAATTTCCTCCTTTGATTTTAATATTATTATATCAAAGTAAAATATCAATTCATGCATTATACATGGATGAGCCTTTTCTATTCCTTACCTAGACACTGGAAATCCTATGGCAATATCAAGAAATGATTGAAGATTCTACGAGCATTATATACCCAGTTTTGGCAGTTCCTCCATCAATATCATCATCATTATATCAAAGTAAAGTTCTACATTCATGCATTATTCCAATAGATAACTCCGATGGATAAGCTTTTTGTATTCCTTACAGGTCTAAACACAGGAACTCCTCTGTCACTATAATAGACCCGGTCACATATTACAGGATAGCGTAAACGGATGCCCGATGGAGAGTAAAATTTGTAATCCGTTCGTCTCTGTTCGTATGCGTTTCTTGTCCGTTCTTTGTCAGGCGATGTACGTTGTTCTATCCGGCGGAATGTTTTGTGCACGAAGCAATGGAGATGACATTCACCAACGGATAATTTGATTTCGCAAATTTTCGAATCGTCAGGTATCCGTTTACGCTATCCGGTGATATGTGACCGGGCCTAAAGCACTGATTGAGGATTCTACATGCCCATTTCTGCAAGATTGCCCTTTGATATCAATCAGAATAATACATTCATGCATTATTCCAAGGCCCAGAGAACGTTAACCCATTGCCTACAGTAACCAGATATCTGTTACATAATGCTTTTCTGATTGTTGTAAGTGTCTAATAATTGTAACTACCATGGCAACAGCTATAATGCTCAACGGTGATTAGTTGTTGACCTATTAGTTACAATAATTTGGCATTTACAATGATTGAAAATGTTTTTATAAAGTGGGGCCCTGGTAAGGCCTGTATTAATGCTAAGGGGATTCCAAAGTATCCTCTGTGGCAGTGAGTGAAGATTCTGAATGTATAAATTCTGCAAGTTCCTTTTGATATCAAAGTAACTAAGACACTGGGAGTGTCGTGGTATATTGGTTCTGGCCTTTGTCTTACCTCTTAGACACAGGAATGTGAGGAAATCCTCGGTGGACGGGCAGTGATTGAAGATGCTGCATGCTTTGCTTCCGTTCATCGAATCTCCGTTCTTCAGCTTGGACGGGGTGCAGCCGGGGCTGTAGGCCTGGGGGTACGCAAACTTCCTCTGGGCTTGAACCTTGGCCCTGCAGAAAACAAAACCATAAGGAAATAGAAAGAAGTATGTTAAAATAGTTGATCTGTTATTTTGGTGTTTAAACTTATCTTTCACATTTTGGGAGAGTGGGTAGTAAGAGGGTTTTAATGTTTCAGCTTGGACGGGGTACAGCCGGGGCTGTAGGCCTGGGGGTACGCAAACTTCCTCTGGGCGTAAACCTTGGCCCTGCAGAAAAAATGCATATATAAGAATAATTATTTTTAATTATTTTAAAATTATTCTTAAACAGTTTGCTACTAATAAATGGTTGTGGCGTTGAATGGGACATTATGCAAACTTCCTTTGCTTAATCCTATGCCCTGTGAACACAAAAGAATCATTTATGTTAAAATGTTCATCCATTAATAATTTGTTATGAATTATCCTTTGAACTTGAGGCATGGGGGAATAAAGAGATAGATTTTCAATACATCCGGATTGAATGGGAAATAAAACAAAGCACATGCACAAAACATGTATACTTTTTGCATTATTTTCTCAATTTTTTGGAGGGGTCATTTTTTTAATTTGAATATTTTGAATATGTAAATCATCATCAAATGATACATAATGCTTACCCTCAAAACCAGACTAACAGACATACATGTATGCACATTTATTTAACAATCATCCAAGTACACATGTTAATAAATATGGGAAATGCAGTTACTATACTCATATTAAAATGAATGCATTCATGGCAAGAAATTAGATACCTACTGTACACAATGTACACCAGACATTGGAAATTTGATATCTTCTGGAAAAAAATGTCACATTGTCATTGGAAATTTGATATTATCTGTAAATGAATAGTAATTCTAATGGCATTACTAGTTTTCACTAGAACACAGTACTGTACGGAAATGTATTCATAGGAAATTTGATATTTTTCTGGAATGAAACAGCAATTCAAAATGTATGTAAAACTAGTTTTCACTAGAACACCATGCTGTATGGAAATGTAGTCATAGGAAATTTGATATTTGTCTGGAATTTAACAATAATTCCAAATTTATGTAAAACTAGTTTTCAATAGAAAACCATACTGTATACAAATGTATTCATTGGAAATTTGATATTTGTCTGGAATTAAACAAAGTATAATCAAATGAAAAACTAGATATCACTAGAACACCATCATAGATATTTCTATACATATATAGATAAATATATTTTATTTGGTCTTCAAACATGGAAATGTTACAAAGAAATGTGTCATCCATTGGCAAGAGAAAGCAAACATAAATGTATAAGCTTGCCCATTTTTCCCCCTATATGAAAACAAATAGGCTTGTCCATTTTGTTCTCCCTGTATAAAAAACAGTCAATTTTGTTCCTGTTGTAAAGAAAAATCAATCCCTTTGGCACTATTCACAAGTCCATTAATTCCAATCACCCTCAACACATGTCCTTCTCGCTTCCCAAAACAGGAAACAGGACAAGAGATTTCCCCTTCACCCTAACTTCCATTCTCACAAGCATTAAAAAACACTATTTAGTGTATCAATCGATACACGTACATGTAAGCCACAATTTAAATTAACATAAATTTTTCCCCCTGTAGTCCAGTTGGGCATTTAAAATCAAGTTTGCTCAAAATATAAATATTGCTCACATTTTTGTGGCTCAACATCTGAACTCTGGTTAACCTAAATAAAGAAAACTGTTGTTTAGTCTGTTGTACATGGTTTGCCATAAATTGATGCCCAACAGAGCCCCAAAAAGCCCTTACAAAGTTATTAAAAAAAGGCCCCAGTATAATTGCATTAATTTCAATTTGCATTGAGTTTTTTTTCTTCATGCAGGCAAGATTGAACAGTAGCCCCTAACAAATATTTGTTTCCCTTTTTTCCCCCTGCATCATATACTTGTCACACACGTATGCCTTTGCACATGAATTTCTTCTGTCTGAAAACAGATATGGAGAATCATGGAAACTTGAAACAAAAACACTAAACAACAACAAAAACAAAAGGTGCTTTAGCTTGATTATAAATACCATTACACACTATCAGTCCTCATAAAACAGTAATTGTCTGCCAGGTTTAGAATGCAGGCACAAAAGTGCTATTTACTCTGCCCGTCAATGTAGGTCAATTGATAAACCAGACAAGCGAATCATATCACTAGATTATATAGCATTATTTTCATGATGGCAAGCTTAAAAAGTAGCCCCTGAAAAATAAATATGTATTTTTTTCCCCCACTGCATCATAATTACTTGTCACACATGAAATTTCTTCTGTCTGAAAACAGGGATGGTTGGAATTGAGGATCAGAGAAACTTGAAACAAAAACACTGTAACAAAAAAATACCACAAAAAAAGGGTACTTTAGCTTGATTAAATACCATTATCAGGCCTCATAAAACTGTAATTATTGTCTGTCAAGGTTTAGAATGAAGGCACAATGGAGCTGTTTACTCTCCCATCAATGTAGGTCAATTGACGAACCAGACAAAGAATAATATCACTAGATTTTATATAAGGTCACGGTTAATTTGTTTCCAATGGAGATGGTGGAAGGCCGTTTCTCACAGATTAGAGACACGCATAAATAAATACTATTGTATACCTGTACACTTCATATGACCAGGGGCCCATTGCAGAAAGAGATACAATCGATTGTAAGTTACAATAACTGTAATTCAGAACATTTTCCGCTTTTAAACCATCAGATTTGCGCATTTAGAACACATGATCAGATTTACAATTGATTGTAAATTACAATCGACTGTATCTCTTTCCGCAAAGGGGCCTAGATTGTATAAGGTCGTGGGTAATTTGTTTCCAATGGAGGTGGTGGAAGGCCGTTTCTCACAGATTAAAGTCCCGCATAAATAAATACAACTGTACACCTGTACACTTTATGTGACCAGTGACCATAGACTATTTCATTTCGTTATCAACAGTCCTGCTCAGGTAAAATAATACTAGCGGTAGAGCGTTAGATTGTATCTTACTAGATTTGTTAAGGTCATGGGTAGCTTGTTTTGAATGGACACAGTGGACAGTGGAAGGCAGATTAGGTTCATGCATAAATACATGTAGATACAACTGTTTACCTGTACACTTCATATGACCTGTCCATAGGCATAGATGATACAGTATTTAATGTGATTATCTAATTACTGTGCTGACATACTATCCATGCCCTAACCTGCATATCACCTGTGAATATAGGTCACATACGATAAGACATTTACTGCTCTTTTTACATACCATGCCTTATCATGGCTTAGAGATGATACTTTATCATATGTGACCGGCTATAGCAAAACCCGGCACTTCTAGGTAAAAATCAAAATGTAGATTTTCATACCATCACAAAGGCCTCATCTCAAGCTATCATTCGATGCGTTGTTCTAACTAATTGGTCAATAATTGGCGAAGATATGATTGTTTAAATTTCACAATCATAGGTCTTTTACACACATTGTGTGAACTTAAAATGCCCATTTCTTCAAAACATGAATTACCGACAAGTGCCGGGTTTTGCTATATAGCCGGTCACATATTACAGGTGCTATACAAATCAAACATATAATTAGCATTATTCTTCCTCATCGAAGGAATGGGTTTTTTTTTCTAAAAAGGGCAAATATACTTAATTTCTGAAAATTAAAAACTACTATCTATATCAAAACATGCAGACCTGTCTATAGACTGGAAAATCCACCTGATTATAAGGACCATATTCTGAGTCCCCGAGGTGGTCTTTAGAGACAGGTTTGACAGTGCAAATAATACTATTTTTAACACTTTTTAATAAACTTAAAACTCTACAGTACCTGGATATCAAACATACAGGCCTAATAAAAGCTGTACAAACCAGGCCCCATATTCATAAACCTCTGCTACCTTTAAAATAGTTCCTCGCTAAGTGTATTTTTAATAATACAGTTTATTGAGAAACAAACAGTTTTACTACTTGTCCATAACTAGGGTTAGCTTGGTAAGCTCTATTAAACTAAAATGTTGTGTGTTTAATTCTCAGCCATGTCATCCAAAATAGGCTTAGCATGAAATTAAGCTAGTGGGGTTTTATGAATACGGACCCTGCTCACTAACAAATGTGTGCTCTACATTACATATCAAATATCTTTTATATCATTTTACAGCGCCTGATATGATCGCTGTTATTAAAGTTGTCATCGATAGTATCCTTTAGTAATTGAATCTTCATAGTAGGTCTATCATTCATTAATTAGATATTAGATAGCAACTTTTGTTAATTAGATATTATTAGGTAGTATCTTACGGTGGTTTAATCAGCCTAGTTCAAACAATTTTGTCCTACTTATCCACAATCAATACTTCTGTCAAGATTGTGACTTGCGTGTATTATGATATTGCATTTGTAGGATTAATTGACCTTGGCTTGAATACACGTGTTAACCCATTGCTAATAGGAACCTGGTGGGCCATGTATTTACTCTTGGGGATCATAGGTATTGTAGGGAACAGGGGGTGTATTCTTAAAATGATTTTAAGTTAATAGTATAGTGTATAGTGTATAGTAACTCTACAGAGATTGTAAATATAAGGAACGGATTAAGTGTTTTTCCTCAAAAAATGAAAGCCAAATGGAATAATTTGTCTTTTCTTCAAAGGCCTGTTGTACATTTCTCTTCTCTCTAAAGACTGCTCGTTGACCCATTTCCAATGTACTCAAATGTTGGCTCTAATAATATTACATGGAGGACACACATGGAGGGTGGAATGTAGGAATATGTCATGTACAACCATCACATTAATGACTGGAATGTAATAGTCCTGTAGATTTTAATTAGACCTAGAAATGTTCTTTAGTACAATGTTTTATTATTGATTAATATTCTAGAAGGGTTTAGAAGAAATTTCAGCTTTGTTGCCACCTCGGCAACTTTGGGCAACTCTTTTTATAAGCATTATAAAGTTAATTAGCTAATTTGCATATTTCTGAGATAAGGTCAGGGGTCATTCTCTATCTAGGAATAGTCCAATAGTAATTAAAACAAATATTCTAGGGTATTTTGGGGTTAGGAATCCATTTCCGGTGCTCGTTTGCAAGTGCCATGTAGGCAACACCCTGAAATCCAATATGGCGGCCCCTAATTTGCATATTTATGAATATTATTGATGTTCAGTGGCTATAGCCTGAAATAAGCAATAATGTTTCTTTATTTTTCTTCAGTCATGTTCTCAATGTGTATTAAAGATTTTCCAGCTCGGTTACCACCTTGGCAACCTCTGATAATGCATGTAATTAGCATAATTGGATAATTTACCTAATTTGCATATTCCCAATAATCAGGTAAAATCGTGTATATTGTGAACCCAGAAGGTTAAAAAGACGAGAAATACCACTTTTCCAAGGTTTTAGGGGGCAACAAATCCATTTATGATACTTAAATCGATGTATCACCTTTGCAACCAACATAAATCCAAGATGGGCGCCTTTGGTATTTTAATAGAGATAATGCTATTTTCCACTTTAACAGCATTTATTTTATAAAACTGTAATATTTTTACTATAAGCACCCATCTACATTGTAATTCATGCGTTCTACTTGCTAATTCCAATAATGGAAAGTCCCAAAATTATAATATTGATCTAATATAACCAAAAGAATGAAGTCGTGTATTATAACATGTGAAATTTAATGAGCAGCCATCTTGGATTTGAGAAGGTTGCCATGGTGATATATGAAAATAAGTATCAGAAATGGATGTGTCGCCCCCTAAAACCTTGGAAAAATGGTATCACTTGTCATTTTTACTTTCCGGGTTTCCAATATACGCAATTTGGGGGAATATGCAAATAAGGTAGATAACCTAATTATGCAAATAATATGCATATCAAGATGTTGCCATGCTGGCAACAAATCTGAAATATCTTTACTACATATTTAGAACATGATTGAAGAATAATAATCTGAAATTATTGCTTATTAGAGGCTGTAGTCACTGAAAATCAATAATATTCATAAATATGCAAATTAGCGGCAGCCATCTTAGATTTCAAGGTGTTGCCCATATGGCACATGCAAATGAGCACCGGAAATGGATTCCTTGCCCCAAATTACCCTAACGAAATAGTTTTTATCACTATTGTACTATTCCTCGATAAAAAATGAACCCTGACCTTATTTCAGAATTATGCAAATTAGCTAATTATCTTTATAATGCTTATACAAAAAGTTGCCCAAAGTTGCCGAGGTGGCAACAAAGCTGAAATTTATTCTACACCATTCTAGAGTATGAATCCATAAAAAAACATTGTACTAAAGAACGTCTTCAGGTCTAATACACAAAATATAGGACCATCTACAGGACTATAAGGGGAATGTAGGGGGCTTGTATAGTCCACTTACTTGAATCTCAAAGGCTCATAAATGGGGGTCATTACATGTATAAATTGTTCTAGTGTGTACAGGTGTACATGTAGAGTGATAACAGATTCACATTTATGTGATGATTATTCCACTGTAAAATGCAAATGTTTAACTCTTGTGACTTATTGTGACTTTAAACGTGGTAACATTCATGGGAATAATGTGAAGTGTTTAGAGATGAGGCCATATCAGGGTAGGAAATATACGGGGGCTGAGGGCGATTTTGCCTCCTTATTTCAAAATAGCCCCCTAAATTATGTAGGTAGCCCCTAAAATTACCATAGGGTATTATGTTAAATATTTTGTGATATACATTAGATTGAAAGAGTAGCCCCCTAAAATAAAAAATTAATCCCTGCATTGGGCCGTACGTATATAAATTGATCCTATAGATAAGTATTAATAGCAAATTAATTATCAATCAGACAACTCACTTTATATCTCCATCAATAAATACTTCTGTATTAAAAAATAAAAAATACAGATCAATCAATCTTTTATGTGTAATAACATTACAAAATGTAGTCTAGCTTTCATATTTTTTTTCAGTGTGAAAATACAGATGACAGATCTACATTCTTGGCCAATGACATACATTTCAGTTTTGGCTCACGACCTTAATTATGAATAGCATCATATCAGCTGCTGCAGCATAAAACAGATAAAACTGTTCTGTTTAACAGAATGTAGTTTAGCGTTTAATTCACATTTTCTGCATGAAATACAGATCACTGATCTACATTCTCGGCCAATGACCTACATTTTTTTCCTCAAGACCTTAATTATGAATTGGATAGCATCATATCAGCAGCTGCAGCATAAATATAATATCCCGGGTGAGGTTACAGGGAAACGAAAAGGGGAAGTCCGACCAGCAAAAAGTTGCTAGATCAATTAATTATAAGACGGGTCAGAAGTGAACAAGTGCGCGCATATTTGGTTGAAAAAGGAAAGTTATTTCAAGAAGATCCAGTGAATCCAACGGTAACCTGGTAAAAAGATATTTTCATTAAACGAAGATCAACATAAATGTAAAGAGAGGGGGGGGGGGGGGGGGGGGAATTTGGTTAAAGAAAATATAAAAGTCATGTCAGTTTTTTAATGGAGAACGAGCATATCTTTCTTGTTACCTTCTAAATCATTTTTAACCCTTTGATTTCTTAAATTGTGTTTACTTTTGTTTATTTTCACATATTTATTTCTAGTTCCTTTTTTATAAACCCTTTCACTTCTCTACTTCATTACTTTTAACCTTTTCCTTTTAACTAAATTGTCTCCCTAGTTCTTTCTTGCATTGAGGGTTTAAGAATTTTGCTGAATATTGTTGATTTAAAATGCAGTATCAGGACTGATCTGCACAAGGCTGACTATAAGATTGTTTGTTTGTTTGTTTGTTTTATTTAGAATTTTAATATTTCCCTTTTAACTACAATTTTCTATCTGGTTCTTTCTTGCATTGAGGGTTTTATCCAAGCTGAATTTTGCTGAATTTTGTTGAATATTGCTGATTTATAGCGCTGTCAATATTGATCGGCACAAGGCTGACTAAGACTGTAATGGGAGACAACTGTTTCCTGCAGATCATATCAAGGGGGATGTACATGTACAACGGCGGCGTGAAGGTGTGTGCATTAAAGAGATACTAGAGCGTTGCTTTTGTTTTGTTGAATTGTGTTGTATTTAAAATTTGTATCTTTAGTAATAGTTAATATCAGGGTTCCACGTAATTATTTTTGCTGTTTTCCGACCGTTACTATATAGGGTTTGTTTTTTAATCGTATTTATTGCTTAGAAATCGTACTGCCATATTAACATTAACAAATTGTACTAAATACGGCAAAATTGTACTAAATACGGCAAACTCGTACTACTGGGCATCTCTGCATAACCAAGTAGAAGCATATAACATGTTTTCGGTTTTCTGAATTTTCTCTTTAGTTATAAAGATATTTATGGTTGAAATGTTTGAATTTGAAAGTCTCCCTGGGACTGCGTCAACTGTGTACAAAGTTATGGCGATGATTTAGCAAGTATCACCTCGCATTTTCACTCATTACTCGGCCATATACTTCCATTTAACATGGAATTTTCACACATCACTTGGTGGACATATCAAATCACTGAAAACACTTTTTTATAGATTCTGTGTTGGTTTTTGAACAAGCAAACAAAATCACTGGATCATAATATTGTCCCATATATCTGTGTGTGCGTTGTATCTGCCATTCTAGTGTATTAAGTGATTTAATGCACATCTTTTTTTATATATGATTTATGCATTCAGAAACAAAAAGCAAAAGAGATTACGAAAAAATCAGCATACTGCACTAGTACCTTACCTCCTCATTGCATAGTACAATAACCTTTTATTGGCAAATGATATAATTGGCCTGTATTGAAATGGTTCAATAACTCAACATTCATGCACTTGGCATTGTTATCTGGTTTCCTGTTTGCAATTTTCACAATAGCAATACCGTACCTTGTTGATAAAAGTGTATGTGTAGTTATAGTAATGTTGTTGTTGTTTTGATTGCTGTCTCTCATCATCAGAAAGGAAGCTATTTGTACTGATGTTGTTCATCATCAGAATGAATGCTTCTGTTGTTGTTTTTGTTGCCGTGTCTTTCACCATTAGAATGGAAACTTATGTACTGTTGTCGTTTTCATTGCTATTTCTCTCATGAATCAGAATAGAAGCGTAGATGTGTGGTTGCTTTTATGATCAGAATGTAATTGTCGTACTGTTGTGTTCGTTGCTTTGTCTCTCACCATCAGAAAGGCAACTGATGTACTGTTGTTGTTTTTGATGCTTTGTCTCAACCATCAGAAAGGAAACTGATGTACTGTTGTAGTTTTTGATGCTTTGTCTCAACCATCAGAAAGGAAACTGATGGACTGTTGTTTTTTTTGTTGCTTTTTTTCTCTCACAATCATGACAGCAACTATACCGTCTTTGTTTTTGTTGCTTTTTTTCTTATCATCAGAATGGAAAGCTCAGATGCAGTGAATGAATACAAGAATAAGATATATTCGAGTCACGTGCGGCCTCTTGTTCAGTGTGCCAAGAATCCCAAGTAAGGATGAATCTCTCTCTCAACGCGTTATATACAAGGATTTTTATTTTTTTTCATTTCAAGATGCAAGAATAATATATATGTTTGCCAAGATTCAAGATGAATTTTTGATGCCAAGAATTTGAGATGACTTTCTGGCTGCCAAGGCCATTCATGCTTCCAGGGTGGAAAGGATGTGATCAAAACTCTGCATGAACTCATGACTTACTGATATACAGAATGGAGACAAAGTCAACTGCTACTCTGCCAACATTCAAGCTGCAAATGCCATGCTGTTCTATGCTGAAAAGGGATCTATATATAGTAGGGTCCTTACTCTATATTATTGTTCCTATATGATTACAACTGAGAATTCAATACATTTAAATTTGGCCCGTAGTCAGGGGGTGAATACAAACCTCCCCTCCCCTCCCCCCCCCCCCCCCCCCCCCAATTTAGAAAGGTACACTGGCACATCCTGGCTACGGGCATGTGAATGAAGGAGAGCCCTCATTAATTTGCATAGATGAAATACAAATCAAATTTCAAGTGCTATTCACATGCAGGCAAGATTGATATGTAGCCCCCCAAAGAATGAATTCTAACTTTGTCCAGGTTTTTTTTAAATAATGTTTTCGATTTCAAATGGCACAGGCTGTCATGATTGATAATCATCTCTAAGCACTTTGTAGAGGTATTATCCCGTTCAGGACTGATTGAATTTGCTATAACATGTATTCTCCATAGACCCAAGCCCGAGTATTTTTGGGACCAGTCCTGAACGGGTTAATATACCCTGCTCTTTTATGGATTTCAGTTCAATCTGCACAATTATTGTCTGCACCTTCTAAATTCCCCGGGGAGCATACTAGACAAGAATAACCATGTAGGTACATCTGCATTCTTGTTCGCACAACGTGGATCTGTTCAAATGTAACTCTCATAAGAAAACAGTGGCAAAGTGATTGAATATCTTTTACTGTGTGTACCTTATTATTCCCACAGGGAGCACACTAGACAAGAGTAACCATGTAGGAACACACATGTACATCTGCAGGCTTCTTCACACGACGTGGAACCTGTTCAAATGTACTCTCATAGGTAAACAGTGGCAATGCAATTGCATAACTTGCTGAATGACATACAGATCCTATCCTACCACAACACCTCACATTCTTATACCCAAACATGGAGAACTGTGTATGTAGTGTGGAAAGCTCCGCACCTATGGAAGCAGGGTGCATGGCTCTGAATCACAGCCTAGAGGGGAACCCGCAGACACAGAAGCTTGCATGTCTGTGACCTCGTCTGTGACCTTATCTGTGACCCTTTGTGTTTATTACTGAGGTCATATGGCCTGTTGGATTGGAGTTGAGCTCTACAAAGGTTGGTGTACTTTGCCACCCATGGAAGTAGGGGTCTGGATCACAACCTACTAGAGGGGAAGCCCAGACACAGAAGTTTGCATGTCTGTGACCTTGTCTGTGATCTTGTCTGTGACCCTGTGTGTTTATAGTGATACAGGCTGTTAAACTCTCTTGATAGATAAACCAATGAAGGGAGCCTGGCTCTGCTGTAGTATGACCTGAGTCTATGTCACATGGAAGCAGGGTCTGAATCAAAGCCTAGAGGGGAACCCCCAGACACTGAAGCTTGCATGTCTGTGACCCTGTGTGTTTACTCTATAAGGTCACAAAGTCTGTTGAACTCTCTTCCCAGGTCAACCAATGATGGGGGAGCCTGGCTGTGCTGTGGTATGTTCTGCATCCAACCATGTCTATCAACATCCAAATAAAAGGTTGATGTACTATGCCCTTCTGCGACTGGTGGTGATGGTTGGATGAGAAACAGTGCACAGTGAGAGCAAAAGTAAACTTGAAGATGAATGGAGCACAAGCTATGCAAAGGGGTTTATGGTGAAAATCTAATGAGGCGAGATGTAATCTGTCCATCAGTGACATGCTATGGCAGTAATGGCAGACTGTATCTCAAACTTAGAAAGACTTGGCAGAATTGAAAAACTGTGAAACACCCCACACACACAAAATTAAATGTACACTCTTATCACCAACTATGTGAAAGAATATATGTTTACTAATATGCAGAGATTTTTTTTCTTTCTTTTTTTTTTCTTTCTTCAAAAAACTTATTTTTTGCTAAGAAAATGTACTGCCGTATTTCCATCAATAAAACGTACTAAATACGATAAAAACGTACTAGTTGGCATCTCTGAATATGGGATTATAACAATTTGGCCAAAACAATTTTAGAAAACGATTTGTATACAAATCGATATCGCTGATGGTTGTAATTTGAAATGTTCGTCTGCACATTACATACACACAAACCCCGCCACGCGTGACAGAACGGCTAGCCGATCAGCTATCACATTTTACAATGTTATGGTTCATAATTTACCACATAAACCCTCTTTTATACTATTCCAACCATGTTGATCAATTTGTTAGGCCAACAAGAGTGGATTTCAGTAATTCTCCCAATACTGTTCTATGGCTTTAATAAAGACAATACCCTCCAGTTGCCCAGCTATGAGCTCAATCCTGATACTGGCTTATACTAGGTGTTAAAAAAAACCTGTAATGTTTTTAATCCGTAATAACTCAGTCGCTTATGAATGGAATTAAATCAAAACTTCAGACAATGTAAACAGATACTGTCAAATTTCCTGTGCCAAGTTGTATCAGATTTCAATCAGAGAAAGGGTGGCTATTGTCAATTTAAAAAAAAAATTAGAATCGGCCACTTTCGACATTTCGAATTACAAAATACTTGGTCGATGAGGGCACCAACACAAAAGGTGACCAGCAATGAATAGACGCCAAGTCGAAAGTGGCCGATTCTAAAGTTAATGTTTTTTTTAAATTGACAATAGCCACCCTTTCTCTGAATGAAATCTGATAAAACTTGGCACAAGAAATTTGACAGTATCCCTTTACATTGTCTGAAGTTTTAATTTAATTCTATTAATAAGCGACTGAGTTATTCCGGATTAAAAACATAACATTTTTTTTTTTAACACCTAGTACTATACATTCTATTTAGGTCCGTTCCTCATTTTTCCTTTTTAATAGCAGTCAGTTCGTCACACTACATACACAAATACACTCCCAATGAAGATGCCCCATCGAGATTAGCCATACGAGGAAATCATAATAATACAATGTGTGAGATCGGACGATGTGGCTGTGTATGTGAACTTTAAATAGTTTCGCTTTACTTTCTAGTTTCGAACAGCTGTTGCTGCTATTTTAAAGCCCAGTGATAGTTTAGTGTAACTGCTTAAAAAGTTCTGGAAAACTTTCCAAATTATTCAAATTGCAAAATTGCAAACAAACTTGATTCTCTCAATAAAATTGTGTGCTCTTTCAAATTGTACACTTTCTTTTTCATTCCCTCACGGAAATAGTATTTCTCGAAGCGCTCTCTCAACCCAAACTGAACTATCCCTTTAAGATTTGATCTAATGCTGTACAACATGAACACAATACTATTCCTTTATTGCACTTTAAGTGTACATGTACGATAAGTAGGGAAATCCCAGCAGCATGTGTCAAACATCTGATCTTAATTTCTTCTTACTTCTGCCCACAGTGGTTCTGAGATCAAATCTATCTCCCCTGGAACTGAACATTTTCCATAAACTTGTACAAGTTGTGCAAGTTTGCACAAATATTTGTTTGTACAAACAAAAAAAATTGCACTTCATTGTTTTTAATTTAAATAGCTGTATTGCAACAATATTTTCAGATAAATAATAAAGCATTGTTAGCTGTATACAAGAAAAAACATATTCATTTAATTCTGAGAGTAGAAAAAAAAACAATGCCAAATTTGATTTTCTGTGTCCTGACATCGAATATACAAAACATGTGTGGGCAAATAAAACAAGATTCTAGCATATTCTCTCATTCTTCAAATTTAATCTCAAGTTTTAAACCATGGATTTGCAGAGTCAAAAGGGCTTATCTTTTCCATTATTCATTTCTTAGAATAACTCTGGAGAGAAAATGATTGATTACTAGTTCTATTACAATCTAGGGATAGATGGTTAATGGCAGTTATGAAAATATGAAGAGCTTAATTCCAAAAGGGGCTATATCCACTTTCCATTAAAAAAAATAGTTAACGATATCAGCGCATAAATAAGCTACGTAGCTATCTAGAAATCTGAATTTTAGGACGAATTACGAGATCAAAATCAAAATATGGAACGTTCAATTTTCATATTCCCGTAGGCACGTGTACAAAGTTGGACAAAGAAACCTGATTTTCTCCGAAATTGAAAAAGTGGATATAGCCCCTTTTGGAAATAAGCTCTTCATAAAAAATTATATAGATGAGGATTTTCTATTCAAACACACAATCCAGGCCCCTTTCAAATGATCTTAGTAAAATCCACCTTCCTTCCTTGGGATCAAAATCTTATACACGTACAGCAGTGTCTCTTTTATGAATTTAAAGGGATCTAGTAACATTGTCAAAACCCAAAAAACTTACTTAGAACTATATAGCAGTTCTCACATAAATTTATTGTATCTACGTCATATCTACGTAACTAAAATATTCAACTGTACTTTGGGAATAGCGATTTGCTATAATATATTTTAGTAACGTAGATATGAGGTATATATATTATACAATGGATTTTAACTTAAAACCCTTCTCAGAATACACCCCCAGGTAATTTACATAATAGAAAAAAAGGAGAGTCTTTAATAATATACTTTTTTGTATATCTTTCCGTCACCTACACATGTCCATTGCAATAGTGCCAGAATATTTTTAAAAATTCCCCTATTAAAAAGTGATAAAATGACATGTACGAAATGAGTGATGTTCCTCTTATCTGTGACAGATCTCTCATCTCCTCAGGGGATTAACATCATGACACACATAATATTGTCCCATGTTTTGAGATGAAATACCTCAAGCAAAAACTCACATATATATACACAATGCTAGCCTTTCACACTGAACCAAATGGTATCGGTATTTAACAAATTAACAGTTGAATGTCTTGTTAAAAATAGACAAAATTACATGTTTGTAATGAGATGTTTCATACCTCTTTACTCCTCCGAGGATAAGCAACATGACACACATAATAGTGTCACATGTTTTGAGATGAAATGCCTCAAGCAAAAACTCACACAAACACAACAGTAGCCTTTCAGACTATACAGAGCAAAGTTTCAATATTCTTCCAAAATTAATTTTTAGAAGTTAATTACCTTTTAAAGGATTTTGACATACATGTCTGTATCCAGTCAACAGAGCGCAGTTTTTTTCAATATGCTCCAAAATCATTTTCAAAAGCCAATGACATTTAAACAAAAAAATAGGTCATGAAATTCAAGACCAGAACGTCAATGACGTAGCGCTCATCCGCCATCTCGCAACATCAAATATCGCAAATTTCATGTGGTACACTTTTCAACTGGTCAAAAAACAAGAGCCCCAGGGGGGCACGACGCTCACCTGAGGTCAATCAATTCACATCTGGCGCATGTTCTCTCTGGCACCCTCAGAAGATATGAAATCAGTTGAAATCATGCCAAAATCTATAATGTGATGTACTATTTAATCAATAACTTTTGATCCCCTGTACCTAACATTATGATTTACCATAATGTTTGGGTGAATCATAAAAAAAGACAGACACACATATAAGACAAAGCTTAACACATTTCACCAGCCACTGACCACTTCAGCATATTAACCCCACTCACATAGGGACCCTATGGGGCCATTCTGCGATATGACAACTTGCATTGTCATTTACCGTAAATCTCCGTGTGTACGGCGCACTCGTGTATAAGGCGCACCCCCTACTTTCTAAAAAAAAGAAATTTTGTTTTGGGACACTTACTTACAAAGATCTTCAATTATGAGAAAAATTTATAACAAATTGTTAATTATTAGATAATTGCATATATAATGAGTACTGCTGCTCATGAATGTATGAATATTCATTAGTAATTTGCTTAATTAAAATTTACATATTTTTTACACTTGGTGCCCTCCTCCAGGGCCCCCCTGGGGGCCACGCCCACCATTTTAGCAACTTTGGTTCCTCTACCCCTAAAGATGATTCCTGCCATGTTTGGTTGGAATCTAATCATTGATTCTGGAGAAGAAGATGAAAATGTATATTTCCTATGGTAGGACCCCCCAAAAAACTGTTACGCCCACAGGACCCTTATGGGGCCACCCACAAAAATCTTGTGAACAACTTTCATTCTTCATCAATAGAGGCATCTAAATATGAAATATCAGGTCTGTCATACTTCTGGATCTTGAGAAGAAGATATTTAAAATTAACATATTTTTTACACTTGGTGCCCTCCCCCAGGGCCCCCCTGAGGGCCACGCCCACCATTTTAGCAACTTTGATTCCTCTACCCCTAAGGATGATTCCTGCCATGTTTGGTTGGAATCTAATCATTGGTTCTGGAGAAGAAGATGAAAATGTATATTTCCTATGGTAGGGCCCCAAAAAAAACTGTTACGCCCACAGGGCCCTTGTGGGGCCACCCACAAAAATCTTGTGAACAACTTTCATTCTTCATCAATAGAGGCATCTACATATGAAATATCAGGTCTGTCATACTTCTGGATCTTGAGAAGAAGATGTTTAAAATTTACATATTTTTAACACTTGGTGCCCTCCTCCAGGGCCCCCCTGGGGGCCACGCCCACCATTTTAGCAACTTTGGTTCCTCTACCCCTAAAGATGATTCCTGCCATGTTTGGTTGGAATCTAATCATTGATTCTGGAGAAGAAGATGAAAATGTATATTTCCTATGGTAGGGCCCCCAAAAAAACTGTTACGCCCACAGGGCCCTTATGGGACCACCCACAAAAATCTTGTGAACAACTTTCATTCTTCATCAATAGAGGCATCTAAATATGAAATATCAGGTCTGTCATACTTCTGGATGTTGAGAAGAAGATGTTTAAAATTTACATATTTTTTACATTTGGTGCCCTCCCCCAGGGCCCCCCTGGGGGCCACGCCCACCATTTTAGCAACTTTGGTTCCTCTACCCCTAAATATGATTCCTGCCAAGTTTGGTTGGAATCCGATCATTGGTTCTGGAGAAGAAGATGAAAATGTAAAAAGTTTACGGACGACGGACGACGCACGACGCACGACGGACGACGGACGACGCACGACGGACGACGGACGACGGACGACGGACAAAAAGCGATCACAATAGCTCACTTGAGCCTTTGGCTCAGGTGAGCTAATAAAAATTTGATGCCCTGGAAGGGACATAAAAATAAAACAAATAAAAATTAGAGTGAAAAAAATATAAATTTGACGCCCCGGAAGGAGCATGGGAAAAAAAAATAATAATAAAAAAAAAAAAATAAATAAATAAATATATTTAAAAAATAATAATAATAAATAAATAAAACAATTAAAAAAAAAATTTTTTAATAAATAAAAAAAAAAATAAAATAAATAATAATAATAATAAATAAAAAATTAATAATAATAAATAAATAAATAAATAAATAAATAAATAAATAAATAAATAAATTTTAAAAATTTAAAAAAATTTAAAAAAATAGAAAAAAAATTACCATAATTAATTAATGGAGAACAATTTCAAAATTCTGTGTAGAAGTTTAGTGTACCAGATAAAGCAAACCAAATCAAAATCGGTCGAGAAATAAAGGAGAAGAAGTATTTTTTGTGATTTCGAATAAATTTGCATAAATTACCATAGATAATGAATTTCATGATTCTGTGTAGAAGTTTTAAATCCCCCTCCTAGCCCTATTAGATAAACCAAACAGAATGAAAATCAGTCAAGAAATGAGGGAGAAGAAGCAATTTTTGTTATTTTTGGAATAAATTTGCATAAATTACCATAATTAATTAATGGAGAAAAATTTCAAAATTCTGTGTAGAAGTTTAGTGTACCAAAGTTAGCTCTACCAGATAAAGCAAACCAAATCAAAATCGGTCGAGAAATTAAGGAGAAGAAGCATTTTTTGTGATTTCGAATAAATTTGCATAAATTACCATAGATAATGAATTTCACGATTCTGTGTAGAAGTTTTAAATCCCCCTCCTAGCCCTATCATATGAAACAATCAGAATCAAAATCGGTTGAAAAATAACGCAGAAGAAGCATTTTGAAAACTGTGGACGGACGGACGGACGGACGGACGGACGGACGGACGGACGGAAGGACGGACGGAAGGGCGGACGGACGGACGGACGGACGACGGACGCCACGCCATGGCATAAGCTCATCGGGCCCTTCGGGCCGGATGAGCTAAAAATGAGTTGTGAAAGGGGTCAATGTTAGTTCCTGGTAAACAAACCCCTCCCCTTCCCCTTCCCTTCCCCTTCCCTTCACCCCCTGAATCACCCCTTCCGCAGTGGGGTCTGATTTGACATGCTGTTAACCAGCAGATTGGGTTGTAAGAGAACAAAAGTATTCTGAGAGGTAAAAAACAGTATTTTTTAATTTTAAAAACAGTAAATTTTAGAGCAGCCAACCTCTAGAGGCAAAACAAAAAAAAGCATATTTGTTTGCGAAGCCAATTTAGTTTTTTTAACCATATTTATTGTTTAGAAATCGTACTGCTGTATTTACAGCAACAAATTGTACTAAAATACAGCAAAAACATACTACTTGCAAGAGAACAAAAGTATTATGAGAGGTAACAAACTGTATTTTTGACCAAAAAAACAGTATTTTCAGAGCAGCCAACCTCTAGAGGCAAAAACAAAAATCATACTTTTTTCGTGAAGCCGTATTTACAGCAACAATTTGTACTAAAATACGGTAAAAACATACTACTTGGCATCTCTGTTTATAAATACGATTCTCATTTTCATTGCATCATTTACTTTTCCCCTCCTCTTCGTTTTTATGATTTGCATAGATCTCATCATCTCGGGTCCATCAGTTATCTGACAATCTAATCTGCAGTCAGCCAGTCCATTAAAGGGATCTAGTAACTTTGTTGAGATGTGCAAAAACTGATGAATGGTTGATGCAATGTATACTGTTGTTATCTCATATGTCCTCAGGGTATTGTGTGAAAATTTCAGGTCAAATGGACAATGTATGGCCAAGTAATGAGCGAAAATGCAAAGTGATATTGGGTGATATTCACCAACTCACTGCATTCACTTTGTACAGGGATGAAAATCTCGCCCGGAGATTTTCTTATCTAAATACTTCAATCATACATATCTTTGTAATGAAAGGGAAATTTGAAAAACCGAAAGCTGTCCCATGATTTTATTGTTAATACGAATACAACAAGGTATAAAGGAACCGCTAGAATTACAATTTTATTTTGAGGATTTGGACAATGTTACTAAGTCCCTTTAAGCCCATTCAGTATAATGATAGTGAGTATGCTAATGATGCACCACGATCCAGAAATCGTTTTCTCCACGGACACATTTTTGTTCGTTTCTCTAGCGGCCTATTTCTAGAAAGTGCTACACCTTATTAAAGCAGATTCATTTGTTACGTTGGTGTGTACATTTAGTTTAGGTGTTGCCTTCTATGTGTGCGTGTGTGTGTGTGTTTGTGTGTCTGTTTGTATGTTTGCACATTTCATTTGAGTAATATTTTTGGCTGGATTTTATATTTACTGTTAATAATCAAATCACCTTGCTTCTAGAGGTTTAAATGGGGAGGCATTTTATTTCATCATTTTATAAATACATTGGTACATGTACATTGTACAGTGCAAATTTATTGATTTCAATAATTTGTTTTCAACATAAATGTGAATTGTATCTAAAGAAAAGCAAGTAAATAAATGTCTCAACAAATGACATTCAATTTCAATATCATGGATTTGTTTGCCATCCATAAAACAGATGTTTCACGTGTAGTACAAATCTTAGAATCTTTTGTTACTTCAAGGGCTTCCAGATCTTACCATGCAGTAAGCCAGTGAGATCAATATCCACCCCCTCCCGGCTTTACTAGCCCCGTTCACACAGGATTATTTAGTCCGATCAGAATTTCAAAGTTATTTACGCCCGTTCACACGAAGGGTAAAAATTACGAAATTTGCATCGCGATTCAAATTTTGAAATTATTTGCGCCCGTTCACACATAGAAAAAATGTGCACGTTAGCGTACATGTAGACCCCATGCGAACCACATGCGTACATGTATGACTGAAGCGCTTCGCATATATGATGGGATATATAATTGCAATCTTTTAATTTTTTGTTGACCATTCACACAGGCCACCGCGCGGCAAATAATTGTGACTTTTCCCAAAAAACGCCATTATTTAAAAAAATTGTAGAACTTAGCGCGATTTGTATCGCAATCCTAATTGCGATTATTTTCAAAATGTATATGTCCGCAATTATTTTCGTCCGTGTGAAAGGGCCTACTATGTGTACATGCATGTTGCTGACTGGTTCGAGGAATCCAAAGCGAAGAATTTGGTTTGGGCTTTTGATCCGTTTAGAAGGAGATTTCTGATCAAGGTCCTACTAGGATATTCAATATTGATTCTCAATTCCACGTCCCTGTGGCACTTTATGCAGTAAATTGTTTATCGCTCGAGGGTCCATCATAATATGACAAGAAACGAACATTGCAAGGTCGGATGATTGGAAAATATTTGTACATGAAGGTCATATCACATCAATTAGCACACTATTGGATTTTTAGCAGCCATCGTTGATTAAGGCTATTGAATTGGGAAATAATTTGCGCGCAAATAAAAGAAGAAAAAAAATGCTCAACAATTAATTTCTTAACATTTTTCATCAAATTTTCCCTGAAGCATACCGTTTTCCTTGAATATGATTTCTTCATTTGAAAGAAATGTGATCTTTATCATGGCCATGTTTTCAGTAGTATCTTCATTTGTGTGTACTTGTATGTGGCTATCAGTCTGAAATGCTCCCAAGGGAGATCATTGTGACGATGAAAATGTTTCATATCAGGCAATATATATATGTACATGTATATGGAAAGTGTTCTCAAAATGTGTTGAATTCCACTGGGTGAAATGTAGCCCTGAATAGCTCACTAGATGGAAAGGGCGAGATATCATCCTTGATACCAACACACTCTCAAATCCAATCTATTCAATTTGTACACTGGGGACTTCTTAGATACAAAGCTCATTTTGTCGAAGGTCATGTTTGTCCCACACTCCCATGCTAGTGGACACGTTAAAGGGATCTAGTAACTTTGTTGACAAGTGCAAAGAGTGATGAATGGTTGATACAATGTATATTGTTGTTATCTGATATGTACACTGGGTATTGTGTGAACATTTCAAGTTAAATGGACGTTATATGGCCGAGTAATGAGCAAAAATGCAAAGTGATCTTCACTACCTCATTGCACAGACTTTGTACATGGTTACGACTATCCAGTGGATAGTTTAACATCTGAACACTTCAGTCGTAAATATCTCTTTAACGAAAGGGAAATATGAAAAACCAAAACCTGTCCCATGCTTATATTGTTAATACAAATTATACAACAAAGTATGAGGGGAACCGCTAGAATTCCAATTGGATTTTGAGGATTTGGACAATGTTACTAGATCCCTTTAATAAGCGGTATATCACCCTAATCTCAAGTATATATCAGTTACTTTTACAGAATCTATCAATACATTTTGAAAGATAGATAAGATAATGGAACTGCCCTGCTTGCATTAAAAATGTAATAAATATAACTTACGAGTACAAACAGAATAAGTTGCAAGCACGTACCCATTTGCGTCAACAAACATAACATTATAATGCACACCCACACATGCAAATAGTAGCCATGTATACCACGCAAATTACCCAATATGACCATGGAGCCTGTGGATAAATATCTATTGATTTCTGCTGACGGTTAGATAGCTTCATTGATTCCTAGAATATAGGGATAAATATATCGCTCTATGCACTAGAGGGAAGATCAAATATTTCAAAAATGAAATTGAAACACATCAATAAATACTGGAAATTTGGAAAGAAAAAAGGGTGACTTACTTCTTATGTTTGGTCCCTGATTCGTCGTCTTCACCAGAAGTAGACGACACTGCTGTCTGACGCTTCCTTTTGTTTTTTAATCCTTCTTTGACCTTCCGGGGCTTGGGCTTCCACGAGTCCACAGCTGATGTGGACTCATCCTGGCTCTCATTATTTGATGAAGACGTCCCCGATGACGCTGTCGATGAGGAGGAGGACGATGTCATGGTTTGGCTCCTAGTTGTTCTTCGGGTGTCCGAACCATTGATGACCTCCCCTTGGGACACCTTGAATTTGCTTCTGCTTCTCAGGTTTTTACGGAGACTACGCATGGGTCGCTTGAGGACTGGTTTCGGTTTGGATTCCTGGATGAGGGTTGCTTTGGGTCTGGCTCCTTTGCCGGAGTTGGGAAGAGGCACTCTCTTGGATTTCACACCGGATCTGTCTCTGCTCACGACAGCAAAACTTTTCTTCACCTGTTGCTTAGATTTCCTTCCATTAATCTGAGCATTCACTCTTGTCTTTGATTTCTTAAGAGGTGGTGGAAGTGGTGGCAGAAACTCTGGTGACGTGTCGGGTTCCTCAGGTACAACTTGCTTCTCCTTTTTGGCAACATTTGCAATTTTACTAGGCACAGGTTCTTGGGGTTTCGATGAGCCGAATGTATTGCCCATGGTGCTGCCTGTGCTTGGTTGGGCAGAGGTTCTTAGGCGACGTGCAATGCTATCTGAACTTTTTGCAGAAGCTCCCTTTCGTTTTCGAAGGGTTGGTTTATGGTCCTTTGACTTGGGGTTATGTGTCCTTCTAACTACAGAGCGAGGCAACTTTGGTTTTTTAGGGGCTGCAGCCTTCACCTCTTCGCTATCTAACAACTCTAGATGTCTTTGGAATACCTTTTCTTTATTTCTAATCTTGGACTCTGATGAAGTCTTTCTGATCTTCAACGCTTTCTTCTGAGAATGCTTTTCACCGTTTGGAGATTTTCTTCGCTTGGATGAATCTTTCCTTTTCGACAACTCCTTTTCCTTCAACAAGTCCTTTTCTTTGGGTGGTTTATGGTTAATTTGTTCTTTGTGATCCGTAGGAAGTTCGTTAAATTCTAGAGGATCGCTCGGAAGTGCTACTGAGAAAGAGGAGTCAAGTTTCCTACAGGGGTCTTCAAGGTGATCGGGCACAGGAAAGTCTTGCACGTTGGGGAGTTCCTGGTGCGGATCGGTGCCAGAACCTGCCAGCACGGATGCGCTTAGCAGAGTGACGTCTGTGTTGTTGGAGAGGGGCGATGTGATGCTGAAAGGGTGTTCTGTTTGGAGACTAGTCCTGGGTTCTTCAAGAGCGATATCCTTGTCCTCAGGGAGGTACTGGTACTGGTACTCGGTTTGTGGGTAGTCCTGTTCCCCGTCACACTCTGCATCTTGCTCTGATCTGCATCTCTGAAGTGAAGCGTACAATGCTCTTGTCAGCTCCCTCTCTTCTTCCCACAGGATTCCTTCATTTTGGTCCTAGATGGAGCAAAGAAGAAAAAACGGAGAAAAAATTGATTATATGTCAGAGCCATTTTCTCTTTTTTGTGTGTTCAAAGTAACATTTATCATGTAAAGACTGTAACAGGCGGTAAAATAATTACTGAATTTACATAATCATGAAATTATCTCATTATCATGAAATGCGTTTCTTTTGTTGTTTTGAATATCACACAAACAGTGAAATCCTCATGGAAGATATTATGCATTATCCATTTTACACATGTTTTGCACAAAAAATCATTACAAATAAAGGAATTACCATCTTCTTTGAAAAAATGTGCACATATTGAAAACATGAGGAATGAAATGGGTTAGGAATTGAAACTGTACAAGATCAAATTGAATTACTAGAGCCAATATTAAACTGTCCACCATAAAAACAATACATACAGTTTGACACATTCAAGCAACTTCTGCATTGAGCAGACGCGTCACATAACTGTCAACTGGCTGGAATAAAAACTGACATTTGGAATTTTGGATGCAATAAACCGCTGATCACTGCCCCTCAAATAGAGTAATTAAATGAGCGGAGTGTGATCAACAATGATATCCGTGAGGCCAGGAGGTAGCAGCCCTTTCTCTTCATACCCCCTTTCACACGTGCATAAAAAAACATTGTATCAAACTCAGTTTGTCAGGAAATTTCAGTGTCTGAATTTTAAAATCCTGTAACATTGTAGAAATGAAATACAGATCCTTAAAAATGCCTTCTAATTGTATCAATCACATGACCACAAACAGTTTGTGACGAAATTTCAGTGTCAAAATGTCTAATTGTGAAATGTTTTAAAAAGAAATACATTTTGTTGAATGATGCTTTTTAAAGTATTTTATTAGAATGTACATTATGTAGTTATAAGACACAGAGGCAGTGTGTGAACGTAATTTCATATACATGTAGCCCCTGTAACAGAGTCATTAAGTGAGCGGAGTGTGATACGACTGTGATATCAGTGAGGCCAGGTAGCAGCCCTTTCTTTTCATATCCCCTTTCACACGTGCATACAAAACTGTATTCAAACATAAAGGAAACTGACAAGAATTATTTTAAATGATTGAAAATGAGCAAAGAAAAATAGAGAATCGAACCAGAGACCTCCAGATTGCTAGACAAAACACAAACGTTTATTGTACAGTTATAAATATATGCGTTTGACTAAATGTGAAATTCTCTGTGTCTGAAAACAGGGTTTATGAAATGGGCTCCTCTCATTAATGATACTCCCATCCACTTCCAAATTCAATCTTACATCATCAATCTGCAACTACAGTACATGTATGTTAGACACATTCAAACAGTAAACATGCAAATTGAAATTCCCCCATTCAATCTGTTTTTGTATATCATCAAGCTGTAACTTCATAATAAACATTTACTACGAACATCCACTCCTAAATTCATTTCACATCACATTGACATCAATTTGCAACATACTATGTACACATTCAAAATGGTGAACGTGCAAATTGAAAATCCCCCGTCCAATCTATATCATCAATCTGGTCTGTACATGGAACATTTTGGAAAATCTACTCCCAAATATATATTCTCACATCATCAATCTACATGCACACACACATTTCAAACGGTAAGCATACATATTGTAAATAACCATTCCACGATTCAATCTCATATCATCAATCTGCCCACGATACAGACAGACATTCAATCATCGTAACATCAACCACAAATATGTTTAAAGATGTTCAAGAATAACAAATACCTTTTTTGCATTCACAATGACATCAATTTGCAACATACTACTGTATGTACACATTCAAATGGTGAACGTGCAAATTGAAAATCCCCCGTCCAATCTA
Organism: Echinarachnius parma; assembly: GCA_037951105.1. NCBI lineage: Eukaryota > Metazoa > Echinodermata > Echinoidea > Clypeasteroida > Echinarachniidae > Echinarachnius > Echinarachnius parma. The sequence continues at coordinate 41,748 of JBAMJV010000114.1, forward strand.
TATCATCAATCTGGTCTGTACATGGAAGTGGAACATTTTGGAAATCTACTCCCAAATATATTTTCACATCATCAATCTACATGCACAAACACATTTCAAACGGTAAGCATACATGTACATATTGAAAATAACCATTCCACAATTCAATCTCATATCATCAATCTGCCCACGATACAGACAGACGTTCAATCATCAGAACCTCAACCTCAAATATGTTTAAAGATGTTCAAGAATAACAAATGCCTTTTTTTGCATTTTGAGTTCTTGAAATGTGATAGTTTGAATCAATATTAAAATGGTGAACATGCAAATTAAAAAATCACCCATGCAATTGTAAATGTACTATCTTCAACTATACATCATGATATATTTTAAAATTCCACTCCCAAATTCAATTCTCACATCATCAATCTACATGCACAGGTTTCAAACGGTAAACATACAAATTGTTAATACGCATTCCACTTAGCAATCCGCCCACGATACAGACAGACGTTTAATCCGGACATCAAAACCACAAATCTTTTTTTTTGTAAAGGATTTTCATGAAAAATGCATTTTGCTTTCCGAGTTCTTGAAAAAGTGGAATTATTAATACTATTCTTCTTTTGTTGCTGCAGTTTTCTTTTCTTTTAATATAAGTTGCATGGTTCTTCACATTGTCTGCTTTTCTGTTACTTTTTCAACAAAGTGTTCAAAAATATGTTGTTTTATGCATGTTTTTTCAAAATTTGAGATAATTGCTACCAATGTATTAATCGTGTACAGAATTGCTTAGGGGGAATTGTGCCGAGATCATACAAGTACTCTGTGTAAATATGTACTCAAACAACAGTGTTTTTCCTTTCGTCTAATAATAGAACTTGCTACATACTTTAAAAAAAAAAAAAAACATACTGACAATTTACATACACACTTCTAAATTACTGACGTAGTATGGTATTTAGAGGGGGAAGATACAATCGTGATTGCCATTTATACACACACATATTTACACACATATTTGCACCCATTAGTGGAGCACTTATACTCATTGAAAAGGACTTGACGACAATCAACATATCGGAGAGACAAAGTCATCACATTCAACTGCCGAGCAATGCTGTACAATGTACTTAAAACCCTTGCAAACATACGCAAATGTACAGGGCCTCTGACGCAGTCAGTGCGTTGTTGATCTTGGAACTGATTATCGAGTGGCCATGGGCAGAAATTTACAATTTACGAGAGAGAGAAAAGAAAGAATGTGTTTGTATTGACCTATATTCCCCACCCAAGCATACATCAAGTGCAATTGCATTTCGGCCATCTGCGTGCATGGAAGGTCGCAGACAGACGACCTCCCCAATATAAATATATACCTGTAAATCAGACACCGAATTGATTCCCCCTCCGAAAACATTCTGTGCTCGATCCCTCTTCATAAATAGATCTGCTGACAAAGAAGAGGATATCTGGGCTATCATATGCTGTTTACACAGCGATGCTTTTGTGATGCTTTTGTGTATTCGATGCCAAAAGCACTTTTTGACGGTCCAATGGTTCAATTCTTGCTCTTTAAATGACCCTATAGTGCACAGTCGAGATACGGACGACATCTTCTACAGTACATGTGCATTTACCCTTCGACCGAATACAGACAAACCTGTGTATAGTGACCATCTTGGAGAAAGTAGCCACTTTAGACAGGTGACCTCTTCAGACAGGTTACTTAGACCCCGTTTACAGTGAAAAAAAGGCCGGGCCGAGCCGCGGCTCGGCCCGGCCTTTTTTTCACTGTAAATGCTCAAAAAGCCAAATGCGGGGCCAAAAGTAGTCTCTGCCCCGCTTTTTCTCACTGTAAACGCACGCAGGGCCAAATGCGGTACCAAATTGGGAAAACAATTCATTGCAAATAACGCGCCTTTGTTCTGTGACCCCAGCGCGCCCCCAAAATAATGGTTTGTTTACATGCAGAGCGCCACTACGACAAGATATTGAAAGGGCGGCCGGGCCAAGACGGGGCCGATACCGCCACTGTAAACTCACAAAATTGGGGGGCTGAGTACCGAGTGCCGAGCCGCGGCTCGGCCCGGCCCTGCACTGTAAACGGGGTCTTATATCACTGTTTTTCCTGTGCAAGGGATCACATTTGGTGGCCACTATACTAGGCAGGTTGGCTGTTATAGACAGGTGACTGCTAAGACAGGTTTGACTGCACTCTTCACAAAATGCAGTCATTGCAACTTGTTACAAGATTGTGATGGGAAAATGGGAATATCCTTTATATCCAATTCGCAAAAATACATAATGGCGCATTATACACCTCTAAAAATAGTAACATCTTATCCAATTAGCAATAACAAATATGGTTTTTCTCCTTCATTGTTTTCTTCAATTCTACACAAATTTTTTTTTTTTTTACATAAACTTGTTTTTAATAGCATCAAAATATGTTTTCAATTCACCTTGCTTTATGTGGTACACAAAAGAACAAGAATGTGCAGTGGGTGTGGTAGATTTTGTTTATGATAGATGTGGTTTGGGGTTACAAGTGAGTACCCATGTATACAACCAAAGTTCATGTTCACCATAATATAGTCTCTCTCTTTTTTTCCCCATTCATTGTAAACAGGTGAAGTGTGCATTTTACGTGTGTTTGTTAACCGACTACTAAGCAAATTCTTAAGCAAATTCTGTAACAGAATGTACTATAATTACCAAACAAATAGAACACACAACGTTAGGGGATTGAAACAATTAATCGTGTGAAATTTATGGCCTCGCATACATTGGAGAAAGGTCGATCGTGGGTCCCAATTTTATTAACATACATGTACAGATTTATGCTTAATAGTATGATTCAAAGTGATCGTACATGTAGTTAATCGTAAATCTTTATATTACTGAACTCTAATGGGCTCTCAGATTGTACACAACACATACATGTGAAGTTATCATTCATTTTGTGTTATCTGCTACGCACAATCTTTTGCATAAAGTTTTATATAGATACATACATATTTCTTTTTAATTCGACTCTTATTTCCACATCAATAATATTTTGTTTTGTTAACAAACTTGTTCCGTTTGATCAATTATGTTAGAATTTCTACATGAATGATAGTAAAAAATTAGTTATTTTGAACACTATATTGCCTGCGCAGTATGCATGTAGCTTGTTGCTTAAATGCAGCAAGTAGAAGCAAGTGTAGAAGACTGCATCCGTCTCTATTTAGAGCAAAGTGATTTTGTGGTCAGCCTGAATCTTGACCACTGTTTGAACTTCAGCGGCAAGACCAATATCCTGATGACCCTTTGCTTATACATGCAATCAGCCTAAAAACGGTCAAACCACACCACACATCCATAGAGGAAACGAAAGTTTGACCATATGGTTACTCACTCAATACACTTTGCTAGATTTGGGTTGGCTGAGAAATGTACCACAATTCTTTTGTGAGAATGGAGCCCTTAGTTATATGTTTATTTCAAACTCTACGAATTCACAGTTGCTCACTCAATACACTTTGCAAAATTGTGGTTGGCTGAGAAATGTACAAACATTATTTTGTGTGAATGGAGCCCTTATATATGTTTATTTCAAACTCTACAAATTCACATTTGCTCACTCAATACACTTTGCAAAATTGTGGTTGACTGAGAAATGTTAGAAATGCTTTTGTGAGAATGGAGCCCTTACATACATGTATTATTTCAAACTCTAAGAATTCACAGTTACTCACTCAATACACTTTGCAAGATTGTGTTGTGGTTGGCTAAGAAATGTTAGAAGTTCTTTTGTGCGAATGGAGCCATATCAAACTCTTCGGTAGATATCATACAGTTTTCAGTTTCAATGAGGAATTCTTTTGTGGGCTAAATAGTAGAGCTCTGTAAATTATTTAAAACTCTTCAAAAATGTTGCATTTATTTGTTAAAGAAATTCTTTTGCTGAAACTTAAACTTTTTACTTCAATATTGTCTAAAATTGTTTGTTACAAACTGTACTAGTGTTAACCACTTTATTAGTATCTCAGTTCAAGTAGCCAAGTATTGTGCCATAACTAAATGTAATGTACATCTTGGACTGGCATCTATTTATGGAGTATAACAAGTACTGATCGAGTCAATCATTTTCTGCTCAATTAAACATCAATTCGGATCATACCATAAATCAATTCATGTGACGTTCAATATGCAGTTTAAATAAACATTGACTTAGCAAATGAACCATAACTTGATGAATTTGTTTGTTTTTTTCAAAGGGGACACAGTATGAATATAACATACAATACATTATAACGATGAAAGACAGATTGACATCATATTGAAGATGCTATACAAGTATGAAGAGATGTAACTAGCAACAAAGAATACCTTCTTTTTTTTCTTTTTTTTTTAACTCACGAAAATTATGGCTTCTCTTGATAATGAGCGATTTGGAGCTTTTGGAGAAACCCTACAACCCATGCATCATCAAAGAAGAAACTGACATAACATGAAGGTGTGAGGCGAGTTTAGGTCCACCAATTTTGGTATAACCATTACATCTAAAATTTCACAATCTTTTGGTTTTAAAACTGTGAATATGTGCATCTGTTACTGCATGTCTGGATATGGCACTGTTATTTGCAGTGGCATAGAGTGGTCAGACTAATTGGTTGGTCATACAAATTATTGGGGGGGGGGGGGGGGGGGCACACCTTATGTATTTCTTTGTTTTGTCAGAGATGTTCCCCTTATGTTTTCTATTGTTTTGTTTTCAAAATAACAGCCCCCCCCCCCCCCCCCCCCCCCCCCCGGCCCCCCTTTCTTCCCGTAGCTACGCCACTGGTTTTTTTTTCATTTTGGTTGTTATTTTTGGTTTGTAAGTGTGTCTGTATGATGTGTGCATGCAAATGTTTGTTGGTGTGTGTGTGAACATTTCAAAACCAGCCTATAAAATTACATTTCCTATTCACCTTCATAATAAGAATAAATGATTGTAATTGTATACATGTACATTTCAATATCAAAATTACCACAGTCTTCTTTTAATATGATAACTGAAAAGTGAAACAAAGACATTGTAACCACAAGAAATTCATAACATTGCATGGATCTGGGAAATTAACCACAAATTGCAATTCGTTTCCTCCATGCACTTCACCATTATATGCACCTAGTTCCCATAAATGTTGTGGAAATTCTTTGTCTGCAAAATCAATTGACTTAAAGGGTACCATCACCCCAAAATAATATTATTATACAACAAAAAGGTAACATTTTTAGTAGTCCATTCCGCCAACAAGTTCAGAAAAAAGGCATCACCATACTGCAACATGTGTTCATTGGTCTGCATACGAAGACTACCTTTTGTCTAGGACGAACACATCATCTCTGACACAACGGTACCAAAACATATAATTATGTGAACAATGTTCTTTGCCTGGTGGTCCCCTTTAAATATACTCTCTGGAAGTAAATCTCACGTCTGCTTTTTGTGAACAAAGGAATTGCTTGGTCAAGGCTGTTCACATACTAATAATATACATTTACAGTCATGAACCTGTCTTAGTGGCCAGTCTTTGACAGCAAACCTGCCTTTAGTGGCCACCAAAGGGGATTCCCTGCAGAGAAAAACAATGTAATTGAACCTGTTCGTAGCTCTACAGTGGCCACCATTTTTGTTTCCCTTTTTGGTGGTCACTGAATTACACAAGTTTGACTCTATATTCAAGTTCTGTTAGGTTGTTTTCCTACATGTACGTACCACCTTCTTCTGAATATCCTGCTTGAAATTCACAACTGTTTTTACTCGACACATTGAAGGTAAAAAATAGTGTACAGAAGTAGTGATGTCACTTCTTTTATTATATATATCATAGTAATGGTTCTAAACAAGTTGTATTTCCGTTTTAAGGTTAGGTTTTTGTTAGTGGGTTGGAGCTGGACGATTGCCTTCTTAGCAACCACACTGTCAGAAATTTGTGGCTTGCCTGACATTGTTTAGAACCATTACCCATGGCAATGAATAGCTGTGACGCCATACTTCGGTACTCAATTAACCCATTGCCTACGGGATCCTGTTGAAGCCTGTATAAAATCTATGGGGATTTCAAAATCTTGTAGGGAACGCTTCATAAGGACTGGTTATTCTCAATTTTTCCCATTTAGAAAAAGCCCAACTAAGAATAGATATTTTAATAATTTAAATACACAAATTTGTTGCATTTATCCCATTTCAATGATTTGACAAAATCATTTTGTGTTACATGTAGTGTTTCAATTTCTGCCCTATTTGACAGTTGCCGAACTGAAGAATGGAATAAATTTGGGACATCAATAAGACACTTCGCTTCTTTCCAAGCTTTGTATATTGTATGTCGTTTATGATTTATTGATTTAACATCTGGAAGTTGAAAATAAAGAGTATGAGTCATCGATGAAAGAGCAACATCATGATCAATATTATCAACAAAATGTCTTTACGAATACTGAAAAAACGAAAATGAAATTAATCAAAATCTTGGAGGTACACATTAATGTAAATTCATGAGTATATTGTAGTTTGAGTATGCAGCATTATGTCAACATAGGCACAGACTAAGTAGTTGTCATAAAGCATACATTTCACTGCTAATGCATGAATGTGTGAAATCCCTGAAATTGCTTCTGCAGACTTGTTCTTAAAGGAATCTAGTAACTTTGTTGACAAGCGCAAAAAATGAAGAACGGTTGATAAAATATGTATTTCTGTAATCTGATATGTCCACTCAGTGATGTATGAAAATTCCACGATAAATGAATGTCATATCAGTAATGAGCAAAAATGCAAAGTGATATTTGCTAATTCGTTTGCATTAACTTTGTACACAGTTGACATTATCAAGTGGATAAGTAAAATCATGAATGCTCAAACTATACTTGCCTAAAAGAGAAATTTACTTACAAGTCCCAAAAAACAATTTGAAAGAAAAGAAAAAAATAATAAAGATAATCATAATCTTTCAGTAAGGCTTATCAATTAAAAATAAACTGAAATGAAATGTATGGTATTTATTGTATAATTACAATTACAATTATAATTGCAATTTGTGTACATAGACCTCTACTCATTTTTACATGTTTTTTTTTAATACTAAATAATCTGTTCATGCTACATGGCTACATGCTTTCTGTATGAAATAGGTGAGCGAAATTCACAAATTCTATTTAGAAACGTAGATAAGATTACAGGAAATCTTACCTACATGTACTTCTGCCGACAGAAGAAAAAAAAACGTGCTCAGAGCACAATTCTTATTCATCTCACATGCATGTAATTTCATCAGCACTTAATTGGATTTTGGATTCATATTATCTACGTGTTCATAAACTTGAGTGTTTATTTAAAGGGGGACACCACCAAGACAAACTATATTTGACATTTATAAATGTTTTGAAAAGCTGTATTTAAAGGGATAGTTGAGTTTTGGTAGAGAGGGCGCTACACAAAATAATTTTTTTGTGAGATAATGGAAAACTGAGTGTCAAATTTGAAGGAGCATACAATTTTAATGGCAGAATAAACTTTATTTGATCAAAATCGGTTCAGAAACGGCTGAAATATCCATAAACATAACCATTTGTAATAAATATTCAATAATAATAAATATAAGTATTCAATAATTTTGAACCAGCCATTAAAATTCGTTTTAAAATGCTTCCTCTTTTCAAAATTGTTCAAAAGAGGTTTTTAGATTGTTGTTGATTATCTCTCTATCTAATCACTATTTCAACAAAACATCACATGCACAATATTTGATTTACATGGTTTAAACAAATGCATTTTTTAAAAGCGCCCTCATTAGTTTAAACAGCTCTTTTTGAATGATAACAGGCTTTTTACTTAGTCGTTTGTATTTTTTAAATTCCTTTTGAGCATGGTGGAATTATAATTATTAGTTTGTAATGTAATGGTGCAGGTTTTGGTTACTAAAATTCAGTTTGACTAAAACTGTACTCTCTCTCTACCAGAACTCAACTATCCCTTTAAGACAGCCATTCCACCAAAAAACTACTTCAACAAATATTTATCAGACATATAGAAGCAATGATTACTACAATATGCAAACTAACATTTTGTTGAAGGTCTGCATATAAAGACTATATGATTAAATCCTTGAATGAAACTAACCACATTTTTTTTCTTTCTAGACCATGCAATTCTTATACTACAAACTTCTTATATTTTTTTAAAGCATTTTAATACTCATTAAGCATTTATTTAAAATAAACAATATTTAGATGGACTAGATAGCTGGATCATTCATATAGGTTTATATCAAATCGTTATTGTGGGGGTGTTGATAACCTTTAAGTGAATTAGTGAAAATGAGACACACTCTTTCAAGACGTGCATTTTGCTTTGAGACAAGTATATTTCCCACTTTGTCTGGGGGGGGGGGGGGGGGAAACTTTTTGAAACATAAAATTTAAAGTAAAGTATTAATTGACAAAAAAAAAACATTAACTTCGTACAGAGAAAATTCAGATTTAGCCATGAAATTCATGCACAGGATTTAAGTAAGTAATCCCACACACATATATTGAATCAAAATGAATGTTGAAATTCATGTCTGTAAATAGTTTTTGAAGTAGGCACTTCATCTGATGACTGGATTGATTTCACTTTCACCGGTAGTTGCGATCTATAGGACAGGAAGCTTTTAACCCATTCAGGACTGGTCCAGAGATGCCAACCTTCACAAACCAAAAAAAGTATTCTGAGAGGTAAAAAACAGTATTTTGAACAAAAAAAAAGTATTTTCAGAGCTGCCAACCTTTAGAGGCAAAAAAACATATTTTTTCGCGAAGCCAATTCGTGCAGCAAAAATTCTATTTACGCGCGCGTTAATATAAAAGTTGGTTCGGTCGATCACACCAGTGTTTGTATGAGTTTGTTCAGTTTATTTGTGATATATTTAAAATATGTATCTGGAGTAATATTTAATCAGGGTTCAACGTAAATTTTGTTGCCGATTTCCGATCGTTTCTATAAAGAGAAAAAAAAAAAAAAAAAAAAAAAAAAAAAAAAAAAAAAAAAAAAAAAAAAATCGTTTTTTTTTTTTTTTTTTTTTTTTTTTTCCCAAGAAAACGTATTTTATTAGGGGAAAACGTACTGCCGTATTTTGCGTGAAAAAACGTAACAAATACGGCAAAAACGGAACGGTTGGCATCTCTGCTGGTCCCCCAATGGAGAATACTGTACACTATATATATCAAAATCAATCAGTCCTGAGTAAGTTAAAATCATGATTTAATGGGACAATGATACAGAATCATGAATGCCACGACCGAAATGAAACTGTGCCAATCCACATCTTGGTTCTACGCGTCATCACATGTACTTGTGCGGTTACAGTGCTCAGCTATAAATGAAGACGTAATGTGTCAACTAGATTAGTCACCGGAACAAGTTTGGAACTGGTCAGGTTGGGAGGTGTGAACTGTGGACTTTGGAACTAGGGGGAAATTTTGAATACAGTCAAACCTGTGTATAGTGACCACCCACGGGAAACAAGAAAAGTGGCCACTGTAGACAGGTGACCTTTATAGACAGGTTCCACAACATTGTTTTTCTCTGCAGGAGAGCACTTTTGGTGGCCACTATAGGCAGGTTGGCTGCTATAGACAGGTGGCCGCTAAGACAGGTTTGACTGTATTATTTTACAAGGGCTTACTTTTTAAGCCGACGTCATTAAAAAAAACACTCTGAAAAATTGTTTTGCACTAATCAGGGGGGGAAAAATTATTATTTATCAGGGGCTACTTTTTAAGCTTGCCTGCATGAAAATAACACTCTGAAATGTGTTATGCATTGAAATCTATGGAAATTTGAAGGGGCTCTTTTATGACTTTCTGGGGCTCTTTTTGGCATTTTGGGGGCAACTTCGCCCCGAGGCCCCCCCTTTTTTTTTTCACTGACACTAATCACTAAACTGTATGACATTTACAGGGCCCTTTTTCTCGTGAATATTTAGGGGCTATTTACAATACATGTTTAGGGGGCTAAAAAGCCCCTCAGCCCCTTACATTTTTCACCTATAGATGTGGTAGAATTATAAATGTGGCCACAATTGATTCTTTCCTGTCTGGGATTACACAGAGCTACATTTGGATGGGGGGAGGATACGCCCACGCAAAAAACCACGGTGGTTTCTAGGGAACCTACACGCACCGCAACTCAAGCATATAGAGCATCCATGATCGCTGCAAGTGCCAACAAATATTAATTCGATTTATCTCTCAATTGTAGAAATGTTTGTACTTTGATTTTTTTTAATATATATGCAGAGTATATATGCCTAAAACAAAAAAAAACCACAGTGGTTTCTAGGGAGCCTAACGCACCACAACTGAAGAATTTAGCATCCATGATCACTGCAAGTGCCAACAAAATATTATTAATTTGATTTATCTCTCAATTGTAGAAATTTTTGTACTTTGATTTTTAAAAATATATATGCTGAGTATAATGCCTAAAACAAAAAAAAACACAGTGGTTTCTAGGGAGCCTACATGCACCACCACTGAAGAATTTAGCATCCATGATCACTGCAAGTGCCAACAAATATTAATTTGATTTATCTCTCAATTGTAGTAATGTTTCTACTTTGATTTTTGATATGCCTAAAACCAAAAAAAACTACTGTGGTTTCTAGGGAACCTACACGCACCACACAACTGGAGCATATATTACATGTAGCATCCATGATCACTGCAAGTACCAACAAATATTAATTTGATCTCTCAATTGTAGTCATTTTGTAGTACCATCATTCTTATTCCTTTGATTTTGTATTTATGCACAGTAAATTTTTCGCTGAAAAAGCAAAGTCCAGTGATTTCTAGGGAATCTACACGCACCACAACTGAAGCATTTAGCATCCATGAACGTTGCAAGTGCCAACAAAAATTATTTTGATTTATGACTCGATTATAGTAATTTTTGTACTACCATCATTCTTATTCCTTAGATTTTTTTGTTTTATTTATGCACAGTATATTTATGCCTTAAAAAACAACAACAAAAACAGTGATTTCTAGGGAACCTACATGCACCACCACTGAAGAATTTAGCATCCGTGATCACTGCAAGAGTCATCAAACTTTAATGTGATTTATCTGTCAATTGTAGTCATTTTTGTACTACCATCATTCTTATTCCTTAGATTTTGTTTGTATTTATGCCTAAAAAAACACACTGGTTTCTAGGGAACCTTCACACACAACTGAAGCATGTTAAATACAGCATCCAAGTGCCAAGAGATATTAATTTGATTAATCTCTCAATTGTAGCTCTTTTTGTAAAAAGTAAAAACTATGGATGTAAGGCACAGTATATTTAGGACTGACGAAAATGTTAAACATACTGATGACAGAGAGCAGCAGTGTCATTTGAACCCGACAGGGATTGGGGGTGGGGTAATATAAATTCTAGCATCTGACAGGCTAAGTGCAGTGGTGCCCCCTACCTGCCCCCCCCCCCCCACCTCACCAAAGCGGATTATGTTATGCTGCTATGTCAGTGGTTACGTAACCCGCTTTTGCTAGTGCGCGTTTAGATGCGCTCAGATGACGTTTCATATGGTACAGTTGGAAAACATGGCAGCTTCCAGTGCTCAGTAGTGATTTCAAAAAAACCTTTCCATTATTAGTGATACCCAATACGACTAGAAGTGACAGGAATTCTGCACTTATCAGTAACAGAAAGGAAAAATTCCAGCGTTTCCTTCCCCAAAGAACCTGCGTGTTGAATTTGCTACATGTATGTGTACATTAAACATGATACTTGATCAAAGAAGGAAGGTTTAAAATACAAATTGGATTGAAACTGAAAGCACAGACCATCTGTCACGCTTTACACTATACATGTACATGTATGAGGCACAATGAATATAATACATGGGGGACTCGGGCGAATGAGCCCCCTGAATTCTGAAATGCCCCCTCCCCACTCCCCTGAAAAAGAGCCCCCATACAATTGACTAGAGTCCCATGCAATAACATTCTTAGAGTGCTAGTACTGTATTTCATGCAGGCAAGCCTAAAAATGAACCCCCCCTGGAAAAAAATTAATTGTATTACTCCCCCTGAACTGAGGCAATGTACTTTATTGCGAGCTGGAATTGCAATTATTTCTCACATGTTGTAGAGACGGAAGAGATACTTCCTTCCAGTTTGTTTGGGGCCGCTTTCAAGTCCAACTCTTAATGATTCCATAAGTCAATCAAGCCATAGCAAGCAATGATGTTAAGGATCACTACCATTTTCACATGCTATTTCTATAGGCCCGAAACCTGAATCTGGTGGCTCCCAAACAAAGAAAGACATTTAAAATTATGTTATGTGTAGTTGCCCGCCCATTCCTTTCAGTTTGTGTGAATCCACTTTCAATTCCAACTCTTAATGATTCAATAAGTCAATCAAGCCACAGCAAGCAATGATGTTCACGATCACTACCATTTTCACATGCTATTTCTAATGGCCCGAAACCTGAATCTGGTGGCTCCCAAACAAAGAAAGACATTTAAAATTATGTTATGTTTAGTTGCTCATTCCTTTCAGTTTGTTTGAGGCAACTATCAATTCCAACTTTCACCGATTCCAACAATCAAGGAAGACACAGAAAAGCAATGATGTTCACTAACACCCCCGCTGCCAAAAGCTATTTAATGTTTATCTAATTCAGGGATTTTTTTTTTCAGGGGCTATTTTCCAAGAATGCCGCATAAAAAATGGCACCCTATAACGTGTTTTGAATCGAACTCTAAGCAAACCAGGGACAAAATTTATATTTTTTTTTTGGGGGGGGGGGCTAACTTTTCAAGCTTGCCTGCATGAAAATAACACTCTAAAATTTGTTTTGCATCAAACTCTATGCAAATTTATGGGGGCTCTTTTTGGGCATCTCGGGGGCTAAATCGCCCTAAGAGGCTGAGCCCCCCGTGTATATATTTCACTTTCTACACATAGCTTTTGTGTCTGGTTCTTCAGGAAGTAGAATGTTCCACAAGGAAGTTACATGCCTTTCACCGGGAATGACCACTAACTTCTAAGAAATTGTCACAAAAAACCTGAAGGAAATGCATTTCATACACGTATTTCCGCTACTTGAAGCATTATGTACATTTTTATGTAAATCATATTTTTTTAAACATCTCCTTCATATAATCGATCACATTTCATTTGTAATAAACTTTGATGTGATATAAACTGCCTGGATACAATTATACTTGTAGGCTTATTACTGAAAACCTTAGGGCCTTCATCCATTATTCACGACCGACGTTACATCAATACCTTGTGAAGAAATCGCTACTTGTATACATGCAGCAAGTCATAAAAAGGACAATGCTGATTTGTATCATTGGGACATAACTAACAGCACAAGAGATATGAAATGTGTGTAAATAGTTTTACAAACAATATTCGTTATTTGTTTAATCGCCCTTGACTGTAGAATTCATTACAACTTTGGTGAAAACAACCACAAACCGTATGTTTGTCTTGAAGTTCTCTCCAATAGATTCCTCGAAAACCTAAGGATGTCAATGTATGCATCTTTTGAGTGAGTGTTTTCCCTTTCATGGTCATGGCTAAAAAAAATACATGGGGGCGCTCAGGGCAATTTTGCCCCCAAAATAGCAAAGAGAGCCCCTGATAATCATAAACAAGCCACCATCAATTTGGATCTATAGAGTTCAAATTCAATGTATAACACAATTTAGAGTGCAATTTTCATACAGGTGAGCTTGAAAAATAGCCTCCCTGGCACACCCCCCCCCCCCCCCCCTCCCTCCAAAACAAAATGTATTTGAATTTTTTTCCCCCTGTCATTTTATGAGTGTTTTCCAGCCCCTTCATGGTCATGGTCTTCTATTGGCCAATAAATGTTGGGGCTACAAATCAACTTGTGTTGAAGTGTTTATTACCCAGCCATGCCTCAGCACAGACAGAGTCAAGGGTACTTGAAGAGAAAGAACTGTACATGTAGGTAGCTGAAAGTTCAAGCCATGAAAACAGCATTCCTAATATAATAACAATAAAGGTCCTGCCTCAGGTTTGCATGCTAGCTACCAAAAAAACATGCTAGCAATAACAAAAACACATTGATAAATGATAATATAGTAAGAAATGAGAATTCATAACCATCCTTGTAACTGTAAAACCCATGATATGAGATTCATTTCTTGTGAAATATTTGCACATTATTTTGAATGTCCTTTCAACAGCCAGGTATAAAATACTAACAAGCTCTGTTTGATGATGATAAGCATGAACAAATTGTGCTTAATGTTCATTATCAAAGTCTTTATGGCCCTTGACAGTTTGACTTGAAATGTCTATAAGTATTAAAAAAAAAACATAATCATGTTCACCCTAATATGTCCAAACATTTGTCACAAACTAAGCTAGTTTGTGCAAACTTAATAAAACTATGCCAGTGTATAATTTCTCACCATGCACAAGGCGTTAGCAAAATAGCATCATGCGTTTGAAGGACACATACATCCGAACCCCCTTTAAGTAATCGCTGAACTCAAGTAAAGGTTGAAATTCAATATATGTAATGCACCTTCTTCGCCATTAATTTACATACTGTGTGGGAGAGAAGCCCTGAATTGTAAACACACTGTATATATATGTTGCAACTGAAGGACTAATAGGAAGCAGCCTTCTGCATAAATTTATGACAAAGTTGGGATGCAATCAGTTTAAGTCTGCAACGAGATAGCATTTCTTACAGAAAGACCAGTAGCAATATTTGATCTTCTACATGCATGGCAAGTTAAGTGCTTGAATTTAAGCAAAGTAGCCAAGAAAATGTACTGTACATGTCACTGCCATTCTTGCACTGTGCACCCACCACATGTCATGAAATTGATCAGATGGTCATTCGTGGAAAGCCTTTGCAGAAATGAAAATGTGGGACTACAAATTTACAGAGGACAATGTTTGGCTCCTTTCTCTTTGTTTTCTTGATCATAAAGGAAACACGAATAACACATTTTAATACTACATGTACGTACTGTTTCTTCTGATATATTTGTCATTTTGTGATTTTGTGATTTTGTGATTTGGACGGTTTTCCGAGGTAATTTTTAGCTTTTTTTATTAACTGTTGTTGTCAGGCTTTAAAATATACATGCGTGTTGTTTGTAAACATTGAATAGTACAGCAGAGATTGAATCTCTGTGGATTGTTAAATGAATTACATTGCGCACAATCGACTGGAATGCCTGATAAGAATTTTAAATAAATAAAAGGTTCCAAAATCGGGGCAGAGGCATACTCCGTGACAAGTCGATCTATCTAGGTAAATTATTATTACACAAAGCAATGACGTCTTTTCGGGATGGCAGGCCTAGACACAATAGGACCATTCGGCACGTGCTTTATGCAGGATGGGCCACCAGCCAAGGTTAATGCGATTGGTTGATGTTATGGAAATGGGGCTAATGAAATCATCTTTTAAACGTGATGCAACGATATTGTCTTCCAACCTTTGAGTACGAGCAGTGGCAATGCAGTTTATCCTTTATCCATGGTAGGACAGTTCCTTTTTTGTTTTCGATAGAAAGGAGTATACTATCTTTTAAATGTGTAAGAGCAGTTAATGCGATTGGTTGATGTTATGGAAGCGAGGCTAATAGAATCATTTTTAAAAACATGATGTGAAAATATTGCCTTTAGCTATAAATAAGCTGCGCAGCAATACAGTTCTTCCTTTATTATTAACGTCAAACCTGCTAAAGCAACCACCTGTATATAAAGACCACCCCTCTTGATTCCCTTGGAAGCAATTTCCATGCAAATGAACCTGTCTATAGAGACCACCTAATTACAAAGACCACCTTTTCTGTCTCCCTTGGGTGGTATTTATAGACGGAATTGACTGTAGTAGCAAGGTAGTAGGATTGATTTTCTCTATCTATAGAATGGAATAGACCGTCTCGCTCGAAAAAGCAATTAACTTATTGTCTCGCGATAATGATGGTGAAATTGCAGACGTTTTTAGGATGTTAACCTTCATCAGTCAATGATAGCTTTTGCACTGCATTTGCGTAGTGTATACCTGCTGGTTCTGCCTACCAGATGGCGATCAGAGATCATGAGGATCTGGTTTCTTGATGTCCAATCACATTGGTAATTTGGTATTAATTACACGAATGAAAGCCCAAATCTTTTATTATCTCAATACCTCATGAGGGATACAGCATCTGAAATGTCTGATAGAATTTCTGATAAATTATATCGCACTAGAAAGAGCAATTAATCTGTTGTTTCTCGATAATGACGGTGAAATTGCACAGACATGGTTCTTGGATGCTTATCTTTATCAGGCAGTGATGGATATGGCAGTGCATAATTTATGTCATGTATATCTTGCCTGGTGTGCTGTCCAGATGGCTATCAGAGATCATGAGGATCTGGTTCTTGATATCCTTAAACACATCGGTATTAATTACACAAATGAATGCCCGAATTGTGATCTATCGACCATCTCGATACCCGGTGAGTATAGCATCTGAAATGTCTAGTAGAATTCAATGTCAGCAGTATCATCTAAAATGTCCTGCAGAATTTCTGACATAAAATTTTCAATGCCAATTCAAGAGAAGCATTCCGAAAATGTACAACGTACAATACTATAATGTGTGAACTCAGAAATTACCCTTTAAAACGGATTAAAAATGCAAACAAAGAATCAAGTTACATGTACACATGCACTGCCTTAGTCAACTGCAGCACAATACAGCTGCTCACCGCAAAGTGACCTGGGGTCACCAAAATCTACATGTATAGGCCTTTCTAACTCTATAGTCTTGATTCTGTTTCAACTTCAAGAAAAAAAATCCCAAACCTCTAACCATGGACCCAACTCTAACACTACAGTACCTTCAAGCTAGCTACTACACAGTGAAAATGATGTCTTTTGGCTTCATGTTACATGGTACAAAACTGTTTAGAGAGCTGGGCCCATATTCATGAAAGCCTGGCTGCTAGCTTGGTTCCTTGCTAAGTTTATTTTGGATAATCCTAGTTGCGGACTAGGAAAACTGTTTGCTGCTCAATAAGCTGCACATTTAAAATACACTTAGCAATGAACTAAGCTAGCAGGGTTTCATGAATATGGGGCCTGTTCACTTGATCACCCCAAGAAGGTGTTAGAATTTAGAAAACATTTGTTTAATACTTCCTTGATCAGACTCGGCCTGTATTCACAAATCAGGTTTGTAGGAGGTTTGTACAAACCATGGTTTGACCGTGGTTTACATCTATGGAATGCTGCTCGCATACCGTAAATTGTAAATCAACATTGTTAACAAGTATGGAGTTTACATTCCTTCTCCATCAGTTTACAAATGGCATTCCATAGATGTAAACCTTGGTCAAACCATGGTTTGTACAAACCTCCTACAAACCTCCTTTGTGAATATGGGCCAATCGGTTCAGGTTGCCAGAGACTTGGAGACCCAATACTAGACCACCTATTGTTTATTTTGAAAGCAGACCTGCAGTGAACCAATGACCCCAAACACACAGACCTATACACATCAAACATGTCAACAATAGAAGGACAAGGGTCAAAGCTATGGGTATTCATGCCAATAATAGGGGGACAAGGATCAGCACTATGGGTATGCATGTCAATAATGGGAGGTCAAGGGTCAGATCTGATCTATGGGTACTACATGTCAATTATAAGAGACCATGGGTCAAAGCTATGGGTACTGAAGGGAAAACATTTAGGTCATGTGGGGTACAAACTCAAGACCATTTAAAGGTAACTCTGTCATGTAAGTTTAGTTTCCACAGTATTAGAAATCATTCGTGTGAAGAAAAATTTATTTGCACAAGTAAAAACATACATGGTAACCAACAAATAAGCATCTAGTTCGCTGCTCAAAAGCAGCATTATGCCACAGCGAAAAAATTAATATTTTTATTTCGGGGGCTCCTTTTCGGGGGCTACTTTTCCAACTTTCGGGGGCTACTTTTATCATCTCGGGGGCTACAAATTTCCGGGCTCTTTTTCGAATTTCAGGGGCTACTATTAAGCTCTAATGCTGTAAGTGATCATCTTATAAGCATTTGATCACGATCCAAACAGAAAATCCAAAAAAAAAAAATTTGGGGGGCTACTTTTTTTTTTCGGGGACTCTTTTGAGCATTTTGGGGGACGAATTCGCCCGCCGCCCCCGTGTATTTTTTCGCTGATATGCCAGCTGATCATGCTTATTTCCACTCGGCCAAATCAGCAACCAAGTGTAATCAAATTTGCGATGTTTTTCTTTGTTTGGGGCCACCCGACTATGGTTTCAGTTCACCAGTTTTTACTCGCCCAACTGGGCCACAAGTAAAAAAAAAAGATCATTTCTACAAGTGGCCTAGATATGTTACAGCCACTGCATAAAATACCAAGACAATTCTTATCAGCGTATTAGATCAAATTACCAATTTTACAAAACGTTGGTCATATTGTCACACATTGCAGGTAATCAATGTACGTGTGGCGCATGCACTCGGCTCACTTAGGCTAGCAGCTGTAAAAACACAACACAATACAATCTGCACAACTGGTCTTCAATCACAGATTTCATTACATACAGTACATGTAATGGAAATGCATACAGTGTGCACCTTGAGAAATCAGCAGACATCAATTTTGTTTTATAGTTGACACTGGTAAACTAGTACAGTATATATTTTATAAGGAAAACAAATATTGCAGTTACAATTACATCACACCCAATACTGTCTATTGTCTGCCTTTTAAACATTAAATGCCAATGATACATCGTCTTTGTTCTCAATGACAAAACTATCTTTAAAGTAATACTGCAACATTGTCAGGACAAATTACACTTAACAGTATAATGTTGAGGTAAAATGCCCATTGTCCCATGTGTTATTTGGCCTACAAAGACAAAATAAAAACATTCTAGTATGAATTACCAGATACGTAAATATCTAGGGTTTTGGTGAAAGCGTTACTTGGTCTTTCAGTATGTAATTACTACATACTGTTATGCAGTTACTCTCACCCGAACCACATGTTATTTTTATTTCTGTTATAATTGTTCACTCATACCTTAGCATGAACAAATCATTTTTGCCATGAAATTACCACAAGATTATTTTGCAGGCACAGACAGTTGAGCAATTAAACTGGAATATAATTTGCCCACCGAACTAAAGCTGAAACAGTCAAACCTGCGTATAGTGACCACCTTAGGGAAACAAGAGAAGTGGCTACTGTAGACAGATGACCTCTATAGACAGGTTCCATAACATTGTTCATCTCTGCAAGGGATCATGTTTGGTGGTCAGTGGCCACTGCTATAGCCAGATGACCACTATGTCTCGGTCACACCTTTGTGTATCTGGCTTGCGTATTGCCAGAGCGCAGACATAGGCAGACATACCGAATAAATCGCAATGAAACAAACTCACTACGTACTCATTACGCAGACTAGTGCAGAGGCCTGCGTTTGGTTGCTCGCTAATTTTAAAATTGTCAAAACTATCGCAAGCAAATGCAAGGTCAAATCGGCTACAGCAACAGCGAGTGACAGCGAGTGACAGCGAGTGGCCTAGCGCAGGTATACGCGATCATGCACACCTTTTTCTGGGGGGAGCATGTGTCACTGCCTATAGTTGCGCTTCCTGCACGATTTACCTCACCTTAGCTCGTTGTTGCTCCCCTTGTCATTCGCATGATTGCACGTATTGTCACGCTGTTACTCGCACACCGCTCGCGAGCAACAGCGCGAACCGTCGCGTTAGCCGCTCGCTACGCTGCTAATCTAGGCAATCATAGACATTCTTTGTACAAGCGGCATGAACATTGTATGAACTAGATACGCAATAGTGTGACTGCTAACTTCAAAGTTTGCCGCGTATTTCTGGGTACGGCTGCGTATTGATATACACCGCCTGGCCCTGCAATACGCAGCAAAATATGTAAAGGTGTGACCGTAGCATAAGACAGGTTTCGCTGTTCCTTTAATGATTGTGGGCATGGCAGGAGGTTTGTAACTGGTGTGGTTGTGCAGACAATGAGATAAGGGAGATATTTTCTTGGCAGCAGGCCAGCCAGACGTGCTTCTTTGTTTGGATCCTCACACTTCCACCTACACCAGTTACATGAATATCTCGCTAAGGTACAATTTCACCACCATTTTCAAGTCAGAGCCAAATGACGATTTAATGTTGGAAAATTGATAAAACATCCTAGAAAACATTCCAAATTTGTTTTTTATCCTCACACATACAGATACGCCAGCTCCATGAATATCTCACTGTACAATTTCACCACCAGTTTCAATTCAAGTCAGAGCCAAATGACAATTTAATGTTGGAAAATTGCTAAAACATCCTAGAAAACATTCCAAATTTGTTTTTATCCTCACCCTTACAGTTTCACCAACTACATGAATATCTCACTGTACAATTTCACCACCATTTTCAAGTCAGAGCAAAATGACAATGTTGGAAATCAGATATTATCCTACAAATTTTCTTAATTTATTTATATCCTCACATTTACATTTGCACCAGTTCCATGAATATCCCACTGTACAATTTCACCACCAGTATCAAGTCGGTGCCAAATGACTATTTCATATTGGAAAATTAATAAAATATCCTATACAACCTTCAAAATTACTAGTACAGTTATGTCTCATGAAGAACATATCAAATCATTTAAGATAAAATATCCTAGAAAACCTTCCCAAATACATTTTTACTAAATACAGTCAAACATGCATTTATAGTTATCACCTAAGGGAAACAAGAAAGTGGCCAATGTAGGCAGGTGATCTCTATCTAGACAGGTTTCTAGACCATAACACTGTTTATCCCAGCAAGGGGTCACTTTTGTGGCCACTATACTATAGTCAGATTGGCTGCTATAGAC
The DNA here is from genome assembly GCA_037951105.1 of Echinarachnius parma. NCBI lineage: Eukaryota > Metazoa > Echinodermata > Echinoidea > Clypeasteroida > Echinarachniidae > Echinarachnius > Echinarachnius parma. The sequence goes on from JBAMJV010000114.1 coordinate 62,683, forward strand.
AGGCTGCTGCTAAGACAGGTTGACTGTGTATCACATGATTACCGATGTGACAAGTTAAAATGTGTGTGTTTTTTCCTTTGCCATAAAGAGAAATGAAGAGGAAGTTGGAAAAATCACCATCTCTGTAAAACAAATTAATCAACCTATAATGCTACCGTATTTGTCGGTGTATTAACCGCTCCGGTGTATTAACCGCACCCCTAAAAAAAAAATTTAAAAAAAAAAAAAAAAAGTGTGGTTAATACGGTCGTGTATTAACCGCACCCCCTTTTTTTTTCTTTTTTGTTGTTGAAAAAAGGTGCGGTTAATACACCAGCAAATACGGTACTTGTGTGGGCAACAGAACAACTGCAAAGCCCTCGAAATGCTGAAATAAGCCCTGATTATCATAATAGAGCCCCACTATTTTGAACACGTATAGATAATACAACAAATTTCAGATTGATATTTCAATGCAGACAAGCTTGAAAAGGAGCCCCTGAAAATATCATTTCTTTCCCTCGCTTTACGTCAGCACAAAGCAATGAAGGATTTGGCACACATACTAGAACTGAGATATTCAGGGATGCGACTGACTGCAAAAAAGAAAAAGTGACACGTTTATTTTTCAAATCACCAATATGAATTGTTTAATGGCTAAATCAAATATAGTTGGTTATTATTAAATTCCTCAGCAATTTTATTTGATCAAATCGCTAGCTAGCTGGCTAGCCAGACTGGGAGTCAAAAATTTGGGTCAAGCAAAATACGGCTGTGTTCAAAGGGGATTTTCTAGGCCAACAAAGAGGCGGCATAGGGGGAAGGAATGCTTTCCAGTAAATTGCTTATATCGTCGCATTACACATAATACGGTAGTATTTATGCGCAATACCAAGGAGGTATTAGAAAGACCTCCTTGGCAATACTACAGTACATGTAGAACGACTGATGTACGTAATATTGTTGTTTTTTCAGAGAATACAATCGGTATTGTTACTGCATACATGTACATGGTGGCATTAAAATTACTGTTGTTGATGTTTATTTCAGAGAATGATCTAAATCGCTTTATCCTCACATTACACTTATTTCTATGCAGTTTTAGAATCAGTGTTGTTGGGTGCATGATTGCATATCTTTGCATTATACTAATTTCTATGCGTATTAGAATTACTTTTGTTGCTAGCTGTTGATTACAGATCTTTGCATTATTACACTCATTTGTATGCAATATTATAATTAATGTTGTTACTGTTGATTACAGAGTATACAATCTCCACAGTATGCAAACTACACATACGTACAGTACATGTACATGTAGCCTTCTTAAATATTCATACTACCACTTCATTTCATGAATGCATAGCAACGAGAAACTTTGTTTGCATCGTCTAACCAAGCCTCCGTACTAACTTTTTTCCTTACTGGCCCATTTGGGCAAGTAAAATCATAATTTTTCAAATTTTACTTGCCCGAACAGAAAGTTTACTTGACCACTTTACTTCTAGATAAGATTTTCAAAACAAATGTACATAAGAAATTACGTTTTCTCTCATAGTTGACCAATAATTTAGTTGCCAGATCGGGCAACCAAACGAGGCCATTTATGATATTTTACTTGCCTAACAACAATTTTTACTTGCCCAACATCAATTTTTACTTGCCCAACATCAATTTGTACTTGCCCCGGGCAATAGGGCAAGTGCTAGTGTAAAGCCCTGGTTTAACAGATCATTGTGCTGTAAATTATAGAAGCTGTAACTGCTGTACCCAGCTTGATGTATTCACAACGACCGAGGCATCCTATCCGATTCACACTGCTAAACAAAAAAAGCTCAGTGCTTTACTAGCCTTATTAAATATTCACACCGACGCTTCATTTCAAGAATGCATCTACATGACCTAGCAGTGCTTTACTAGCCTGAATAAATATTCACACTGATGCTTCATTTCAAGAAAGCATCTACACAGTATAGGAGAACAGGAAGTTAATTTGCATAATAGTTTTACAAATTTATCATTGCTGCTGCTAATTATAGACCTAACCCAGCTTGATGTCTTCACAAGGTACATAGATGTCATATACAGATGTATCTGATTGACAGTCAAGGGAGAAATCACACTGAAATCTAAACTGCTAAACAATAGCTCAGAGCTTTATAATACTAGCCTTATTAAATATTCACACCGACGCTTCATTTAAAGAATGCATGATCTATAGCAGTACAGGATGATAATTTGCATAATAGTTTTACAATTCATCGCTGCCCGAGTTACCCAGCATTACCAAGGAATCATACGTGTATCGGATTGAGAGTCAAGGGAGAAATCACACTGAAATCTAAACTGCTAAACAAAAGCTTTACCTGCCTTATTAAATATCCACACTAACGCTTCATTTCAAGAAAGCATCTACACAGTATATAGGAGAACAGGAAGTAAATTTGCTTAATAGTTTTACAAATTTATCATTGCTGCTGCTAATTATCTAGACATATCCCAGCGTTAAGTCTTCACAATGAACCGAGGCATCATCTCTGATTCACAGTCAAGGGAGAAATCACACCGAAATCTAAACTGCTAAACATAAACAGCTCAGTGCTTTACTAGCCTTATTAAATATTCACAACGACGCTTCATTTCAAGAATGCATCTACATGACCTAGCAGTGCTTTACTAGCCTCAATAAATATTCACACTGATGCTTCATTTCAAGAAAGCATCTACACAGTATAGAAGAACAGGAAGTTAATTTGCATAATAGTTTTACAAATTTATCATTGCTGCTGCTAATTATAGACATATCCCAGCGTTAGTCTTCATAGCGAACCGAGGCATCATACTGATATACAGTCAAGGGAGAAATCACACTGTAATCTAAACTGCTAAACAAAAGCTCAGCGCTTTACTAGCCTTATTAAATATTCACACTGACGCTTCATTTCAAGAATGCATCTACAAAGCAGTACAGGATGTTAATGTGCATAATAGTTTTACAAATCATTGCTGTGCACTCTAATTATAGACATAACCCATCTTTATGTCTTCACAATGAACCAAGGCATCATACATGTATCAATCAGACGGACAGTCAAGGGAGAAATCACACAGAAATCTAAACTGCTTTAACATAAAAAGCTCAGCGCTTTAATACTAGCCTTATTAAATATTCACACCGACGCTTCATTTCAAGAATGCATCTATAGCAGTACAGGATGATAATTTGCATAATAGTTTTACAAATCATCGCTGCCCGAGTTACCCAGCATTATTACCAAGGAATCATACGTGTATCGGATTGAGAGCCAAGGGAGAAATCACACTGAAATCTAAGCTGCTAAACAAAAGCCAAGCGCTTGTCTCCAGTTTCTGAATGTGATGAGCTTGAAAGCAACTATGATTATACACACGTACCTTAGCCCATCAAGGACGAGAGCTATTTTGAGGCAAAATTGATCATTATTTTCCTCTACAAATTGGCAACTCCTAATTTTTTCTACCTTTTAATGACATAAAAATAGGTGAAAAATATTTAGTCATTATAATTTAAGACAAAAATGAAGTGACTGTGCCCCAAGGTTGCCAATTTGAATGCCGAAATCTGTTTTTAAAACATCACAATGTGTTGCCCATTTAATGATTTTCCTAAATTATAGCGATTTATGCAATAATAAAAATCATTACAAAATAACTAAAGCAAGTAGAGTAACAAAATAGGGCTCTAAAAATAGAGAAATGTATGCTCTTTCTCCTAGCAACTTCATTACATTAACTTTGTACCTTCTTGCTGAAGTGTAGGACTACCAACCCACAAATATGTGGGTTAGTACATGTACAAACAGAACAGAAAAAATGTGAAATAATTTTCAGGTGGGGGGGGGGGGGGGGGGGGTGGGGGCTACATAAAATGAACGTGTACACTTCAAGCTTGCTTGCATATTTGACAAGCACTTAGAAAATTGTTCTGCCTTCCAAGTATATTTTGCTATTTCAGGGGCTAAATCAACCCGACACCCAGAGTAATTTCTCACTGTCAAACGGTATCTGTGCATCAGTGGAAAAAATACAGGGGGGGGGGGCCTCAGGGCGAGTTCGCCCCTGAAATGCCAAAAAGAGCCCCTGAAAATCATAAAAGAACCCCCGAAAATAATAAAAGAGCCCCGTGAATTTGCATAGAGTGCAAATGCAAAATAAATTTTATTGCGTTATTTTCATGCAGGCAAACTGAAAAGTAGACCCCGAAAAATAAATATTATTTTTTCCCCTGCTGTGCATGTACATGTTTATCTAGTCACATTTCTGCTCTCCCCCACTTTCCAAATAACTTCCCTGACATTGCTAGTCTGATTGTGTAACACGCTCAATCTATCAAACTGCATGTTCCAATACATTAACCTATTGAAGATGATTTGATTTTGGAATATCACACATTTTCCCAAATTCTGAAAGCAAAATCAAGGTTCTTTGCATGGTGTTAAAAATAACAACAATACTACAAGTATTCCTTGGAAACACCATTACTGAATTCTGATGTACATGTACATGAACATGAAATGTCCTTTAATGAATGATATAAAAAGAGAGAGAGTTGGTGATAACATGTGTCCACTAGGGACAAGTTGGCTGCTATAGACAGGCTGCCGCGAAGACAGCTTCCACTCTACATGTATTTCTTTAACGTACATGAAACACCCTTTATGCATGAAATGAAATGAGACCAGAACGTCAATGACGTAGCGCTCATCCGGCATCTCGCAACATCAAATATCGCAAATTTCATGTGGTACACTTTTCAACTGGTCAAAAACTGCCCTGGAAGGGACAAAAATATAAATTTGACGCCCCAGAAGGAACATGGGAAAAAAACTAATAATACTACTAATAATAATGATAATAAATAAATAAATAAATTTAAAAATGTAAAAAAAATAACCCAAATTTTTTTTTTTTTAATAAAATAAAAAAAAATAAAAATAAATAAATAAATAAATAAATAAAAAATAAAAAAAAAATAAATAAATAAATAAAAAATTACCATAATTAATTAATGGAGAAAAATTTCAAAATTCTGTGTAGAAGTTTAGTGTACCAAAGTTAGCTCTACCAGATAAAGCAAACCAAATAAAAATCGGTCGAGAAATGAAGGAGAAGAAGCATTTTTTGTGATTTTTGGAATAAATTTGCATAAATTACCATAATTAATTAATGGAGAAAAATTTTAAAATTCTGTGTAGAAGTTTGGTGTACCAAAGCTAGCTCTACCAGATTAAGCAAACCAAATAAAAATCGGTCGAGAAATGAAGGAGAAGAAGCATTTTTTGTGATTTTTGGAATAAATTTGCATAAATTACCATAATTAATTAATGGAGAAAAATTTCAAAATTCTGTGTAGAAGTTTAGTGTACCAAAGTTAGCTCTACCAGATAAAGCAAACCAAATAAAAATCGGTCGAGAAATGAAGGAGAAGAAGCATTTTTTGTGATTTTTGGAATAAATTTGCATAAATTACCATAATTAATTAATGGAGAAAAATTTCAAAATTCTGTGTAGAAGTTTAGTGTACCAAAGTTAGCTCTACCAGATAAAGCAAACCAAATCAAAATCGGTCGAGAAATGAAGGAGAAGAAGCATTTTTTGTGATTTTTTGAATAAATTTGCATAAATTACCATAATTAATTAATGGAGAAAAATTTCAAAATTCTGTGTAGAAGTTTAGTGTACCAAAGTTAGCTCTACCAGATAAAGCAAACCAAATCAAAATCGGTCGAGAAATGAAGGAGAAGAAGCATTTTTTGTGATTTTTTGAATAAATTTGCATAAATTACCATAATTAATTAATGGAGAAAAATTTCAAAATTCTGTGTAGAAGTTTTAAATCCCCCTCCTAGCCCTATCTTATGAAACAATCAGAATCAAAATCGGTTGAAAAATAACGAAGAAGAAGCATTTTGAAAACTGTGGACGGACGGACGGACGGAAGGACGGACGGACGGACGGACGGAAGGACGGACGGACGACGGACGCAACGGCATGGCATAAGCTCATCGGGCCCTTCGGGCCGGATGAGCTAAAAATCAGAGCAAGGCATACCAAACCACATGCAGTTTCACCTGTAGGCATCCACAAAGCCGGAACGAGATGTCCCAAACAACTCTAATACGATCTATCTCTGGCAAGAAATGGTGATCAGTCAAGAATCTGCTGCCTTGTTGCTATGGTTCGATGCGTCCTTGTCTTAAACCATCCGGTAGGATGAAATTCTATCTACTGTAGATGTTTTAGCTACAAACATACTGTGGTAAAATCACTGCATGTGATACATTAATGTATCTCTAGAAAAAAATCGAGATCAGTCATGTTTTTGTTGGCATGCTGCAATTGTTTGATGCATTCATAGATCATAACCATCAAGAAGGATGAAGTTTTGAGGAATTATTCCTGTTTTAGCCACAGATTTACTTGAGATCACATGTGCATGGTCCAATCACTGCATGTGAAACATTAATGTATCTCCAGAAAAGAATAGAGATCATCCATGTTTTTGTTGGCACGCTGCAGACGTTGTTTGATGCATCCATATATCATTTATAACCATCAAGGTTGAAATTCTGAGGAATGATCCATGTTCTAGCAACAGGTGTACTCTCAAGTGTGTGGTAAAATCCCTGCATGTGATGAACATTAAGTGTATCTCCCCAAAATGACAGTAATCATTCTCATTTCCATTGCCATGCTGCAATCGTTTGATGCACCCACTGCTCATAACCACTGACTAGGACGAAATTCTACAGAATAATCCATGTTTTTGCAACAAATACTCACATACATGTATATATGGTAAAATCAAGATCCATTCAATTTATTGCAGCTCCTTGGTAAAATCACTGCATGTAATACTATAAATGTATCTCCAGTAAAGATCAGTTACCATTCCAGCTTCTGTTGGCATACTACAATTGATACATGTATAGTATCCATAGCTCAAGATACCCACATAGATAATGTGTGTACTAGGAAGAAACTCTACAGATACAGATGATCCAATATTACTGAACTGTATAGTGTGCGCAACTCCTGATAAAGAATCTTAGGGTACCAGTAGCATTACAAATACTTCAAATTCTATTATGTCAGTTTTGCACAGTTCATTAAATGTTTGGTGTTTCCCTAATCTGGCAATTGCACTCATTAAACATTATTGTTTCGCCCTTTTAAAGGCGACTACTTTTCTTGTTTCCTACAAATACTGGCATGAATCCTAGACCACTTACCCAAGTCAATAAAAAAAAAATGTACAAACGCAGCAACCTGAATTTGTAAACAAAAATTAATGGAAAGAGATGGAGAATGCAAAGATATTCCAAACTAACAACTTGCAGTGGACACAATGTGAAAGGTTGTATACGTTCACTCTAAATAAATACTTTGCACATTTCATTTTTGTTACATAGTATACATTAAGGCTGAGTCATGTCGGTAATTGTCGGAACCGGGTCCCGATAAACTTTTACCGGTCGGGAACCGGTATCCCGATAAATTTTTACCGTCGAAACTCGGACCGGTAAAATCACGCAATCGTGCACGCATCGGCAAAATGCACTGTTTGGGGCTTATATTGCTCTTTTTATATGCAAATAACATAATAAATACTGAGGCTTTAATGGATTTACATATCAATCTTTACGGGAAAATAGTTACAGTATCCAGAATTAACTCAGTTTCGCATGAAAAGTTTGTTTTTTTTCGAAGTAAATTCATCGTTTGTTCACCATTGCCCATCGCAACACTCACAGAAACTTAGCCCGCTAGTCTGGGGGAAACATCACATGTACGATCGCTTGTGACTGTGAGCCACTGCATGCCCTTAAAAAGTGGCTATAAATTAGCCTTTTCGCAATCAACACCATTTTGATATTCTACTTACATGATTTCGAATGGCGTTTGACAGCCGAACAGAAAAAAAAAGAGCCCCGAAACAATGAAAACAACTACTCAAAACATCGATAAAAAACGACTACATCGCTCCAATTCGCTCGTATACCCTGTGTGCAAGTTACGGGGTCTCTTTTCTTGCGCAAGATATCCATCCGCCGGGGACTTCCCCAATTCCTGGCGGATGGATCTTGCCGATAGAGGGCGGACTGGAACATAGTTCCACCGGCCCAGCGTATGAATCTCGCGGAAGAAAAAGAGACCCGTAACTTGCACACAGGGTATACGAGCGAATGGGAGCGATGTAGTCGTTTTTTATCGATGTTTTGAGTAGTTGTTTTCATTGTTTTGGGGCTCATTTTCGTTTCTGTTCGGCTGTCAAACGCCATGAAATCATGTAAGTAGAATATCAAAACATTTTTAAATGGTGCAAATGACCAAAAAACGTATTTTGAGCCACTTTTTGAATGCACTGGCTCATCAGCTGGATCATACAAAGATCCATCAGACAACTCCCCTGGAGTATCGGACTAACATTGTGTGCACATCCGCCGACAATATCGTTCAAATGACTAGCAATTTTGTGCTTCCTGTTCAATTTCTGACTGTCAAACGAAGTAATGAACCAAGAATTTCTCGAAAATAACCACTCTTTAAAGTAAATGATATCATTTGCCCCGTTTTTATTTGAATTCCGCTACATTATTGTGATAATCTTAATTTCTTTTTTAACATTTTATTTTTAAAATTTTTTTTCGGGGCACTGTTTCCCAATATACCGAACCGGGTCCCGATTGAAACGGTCGGTAACCGGTGTGATCGACCGAACTGACTCAGCCTTAATTTGACCCCCCCCTAAGATCTCGAAGACCGATTGTCCGATTCACGCAAAATTGTGCATGGAGGTAAATTGAAGTATTAGCGACGCGTTCATGTTTTCGTTTAAACGATCCAATGTTAAATATGCAAATTATGCGCATATTAATTACCGAAGTACGCTAATTTATGCAGAAATCCTATTTTTGTCTGTAAATCACTAAATGTTGCTCAGAATATGCAAATTTTGTGCATAAATATATTTTATGACTTAATTGAAACTAAACATGTTTTCAAAATTAAAAATTGCGATAGCCAAAATTTTCTTTATGTATTTCTTTGTTTTTGGAATTTCTTATGTATTTCTTTGTTTTTTCGACTTATGTTTTTTATTGTTTTTTTCAATGGAATAAATTATTGACCATTATCAAAGTATTTTTAGCCCAAAATTAAATGATTGCAGTGATTAGAATGAAAAATAATGAAGGATTTGTCTATTATAGGAAAAAACAATTTCCATAGGATTTGTACACAAATCACAAAATTTAGTGATTTTCGGGCCGACGCTCACTTACAAAAGGTCATGTGACTTTAGAACAGATTACCCGGTCGTTGCAAATTTGGTCTCAAAAGTTGCGCAAGACTCCAATGAAAAAACTCATGAAGTCGCGCAGCAATATCGGCGCGCATTGCGGAATTATCGCGAAAAAAGTCGAGGGGGGGGGGGTCAAATTGACCCCCCCAGTTAGCATAGGGTTAAACACAGTTTTATAGGATTTTAAAGAAATTTATAATTTCTTTTCAATTTTTTTCTTTTGGATACTGTAAAACACAGTGTCTCCTCTATGAATTTGAAATGCATATTCATGCTAAAAACATAATTTTTATTTGGACGGACAAACTGTAACGTTACTAACCGTAACGTTACTAACCATGTTTTTTGTTGTTTCTACAAAAACAATAAAGACATATTTTAAAATTTGATGCATCACACCACTTACCAAGTCACTGCCAATGGTGTAGTAATACAAATTTGTCTCAGATGACTACTGTTTACGAGAAATAATTTTCACAAGGACAAGTGTGTGGAATTGTTTTGAATTACTGTGTGAAGGTGGTTTTGTCAGGAGGTATTGAATGTACCAAACATTTAAAGAAAATATTCAGGCATCTTTATGTAGCATCCTATTATATTGTACAATATGCCTTCAAATGTAACGTTACTAACCGTGGAATTGCCCTTATGGATATTTCAGCCATTTCTGAACCGATTTTGATCAAATAAAGTTTATTCTGTCATTAAAATTGTATGTTCTTTCGAATTTGACACCCAGTTTTTCATTATCTCACCAAAAAACTATTTTGTGTAGCGCCCTCTATACCAAAACTCAACTATCCCTTTAAGTTCTTGAGATTTTGCCATTACAAGCTATTTTTGCTTATATAATGAGCCCTGTGACCTTGACCTCATGACCCCCCAAATCTAATCGGATCATTGTCACCCCAATATGTACACTCATACCACGTGAAAAATTGATCCGTCAACCGGTTCTTGAGATATCGCGAGAACGATAACGGGACGGACAACCTGAAAACATAATGCCTCCGGCCACTTCGTTGGAGGAGGTATAACTAGGACAGCCTGCAAGCATGCCTACAACGACTACCTTACAAACATCGTAAGCCATCGTAAGACTCTACTACCAACCAGACACGCTTCTGGAGCTTCATTAAGAGCAGGCGATGTGATTCCTCCGGAGTAGCACCACTGAAGTCGACTCGTGGCATCACCTACACAGATAGCCTCTCAGATAGCCAACATCCTCAATTACCAATTTATCGGTCTTTACTGCGAATGAAAACAAGGAAAACATCAAGGACATACCCAACCCTCATCCAGCAATGAGACAAATCATTGTCTCCCGAGCTGGTGTCTACAAGTTACTGTCAGAACTCTCGCCTCTTAAAGCAACAGGACCTGACAAGCTATCAGCTAGACTCCTAAAAACCCTGCCTTGGAAATTACTCCAGTCCTCACGCTGCTCTACCAAGCCTCACTCGACCAAGGATCAATTCCTGATGACTGGTGTGAAGCAGACGTCACACCAATCTTCAAAAAGGGTGATACCAGGCCCATTTCACTGACCTCCATTGCATGCACACATTGTCTGCAGTGCGGTTATGGATCATCTTGTAACCAACAATATTCTGTCTGATGCTCAGCATGGCCTTCGTAAACACCGTTCCTGTGAAACGCAGCTCATTCTTGCCATCCAGGATCTGGCCAAAGAAATTGACGACAGAGAACAACGTGACGTCATCCTCCTTGACTTTTCGAAAGCCTTCGACAAGGTTCCCCATGATAGACTACTCCACAAGCTTCAACATTATGGTATAGGTGGCTACACCCATCAGTGGATCTTGGATATCCTGCACCACCCGAGCCAACGGGTAGTCCTTGAAGGATACACATCCGACACTGCACAAGTCACATCTGCTGTACATGATCCACCTGAGCATGTATCCCCTGGCAGCACAGTTTGTCTGTTTGCTGATGACTGCATGCTGTACCGCAAGATCACCACAAATGCCGACTCACAACAGTTGCAACAGGACCTTGATGCTCTGCAGGAATGGGAGTCTGACTGGCTCATGGACTTCAACCCCCAAAAGTGCCAAGTCCTTCATGTAACCAACAAACGAAAGCCAGTCATACACAACTACAGTATTCATGGTCAACTAATTGCAACATCTGACACAGCCAAATTACAAGAACAATCTGAACTGGACATATCACATCAAAGCCACAACAAAGAAAGCAAACTCCACCAGTGCTTTTTTTGAAAGAAACATCAGACCATGTTTCAAGAAAGACGAAGGCCCTCTGCTACATGACCCTTGTGCGTCCTATCCTTGAGTATGCCTGCCCAGTATGGGATTCCAACACCCAGGACAACATCCACAGACTGGAAATCGTGCAGCATCGCTACACTGGAGACTTTCATCAAACAAGCAGCGTCACAGCCCTGCCATACAGGAATGTAGAGCGCAACTCAAGATGTGCATGATGTATTGCGTTGTACATCTTCAAACTGACACCCTCCAGCCTTATCTATTTCCGGTATTAACATCACACCGTGGACACAACCAGCAACTCTGGATACCTTTTGCCAGGACCTTCATCTACCAGGTCTTTTTTTCCTGATGCTATAAGGATCTGGAATTCACTACCTGGGGACCTGGTCAACTCCACCTCCACCTGCACCTTTAAGCAAGAGGAGCAAATGGGGGAAAAGATCCGGCTCTTGTAGAGGGGGACTGATGAATTTTAGCTGCACGTAGATTGATGTAGATGTTTTTAATTGGCACTGTATATATGCAACACCGGACCAGCCACAAGTACGAAAATACGCCAGATGGCGGACTGTACTTTTACTTGAAGAAGAAAAACAAAAAAGTTATGCAGACCGTATAATATGATATTAATATAATATAATATTATTCAATATTAATTCCCTCAGAAAAATTTATGGCAAGGATACAGACAGATTTCCATATAATAAGTAATAAATACTGTCCCCACTGCATCCATGTCAAAGTTAAAAATTGTAGCCTATGAGAATAGTAAGCAAATAACCATAGACTGGGGAGGATGATAGTAAGCAAATAACCATCCACTGGGAGGGTGATGGTGCAAACTTTACGTGCCAAGGTGATCTGCGATAGTACTATCATGCCAAGGCGTAGCCATCAAAACAATTAACCAGTTGATTAAAAAAAACATAATTATCGGTCTACGTAATTATAGCCTGACTAGGCATTACACTCGGCAGTAAAAGTAATGGAAAGCTTAGCGTAAACTCCCCGCCGTGATCCCATTGTAAGTATCTGCTGACGGGTATACTGCAGGATGCAAACCAGATTATTCGTCATATTTGGGCAAATTCATATTGTTGGAAACTCATGTTTGGGGGAAAACTCAGTAATTTCTGTCTAAATCAAATAGTGTATATCATACATGGCGTAGCATTAACAGAACTGATTGGAGGCTGTAATGATTGGGGACACACACAAACTAAAATGCACGTTATTGTTTAGGCCTATTAACCCTAACCCCCTAGTTTGTTCAGGCAAGCCGTTAAATGACATTTTCTTTCATAATTATATGACAATAACCTGTGAACTTTTTAAATCTGGCTTGCAAAAGGCGGACACTCAGTTTTCAAGCTACACCTTCCTAAAGTTTAATAGGCCATTCTTTGAAAAGCGAAACCTTTTTTCCAGTTGTTTTGTCCCATTTTTTGAAAGATCTATGTCCAAGGTTTCATTACATATATGTTTTACATTGAATTAAAAAATTGTCATACTCATTTGCATAAATTTACATATTTCAATATTTTAAACAAAATCATAACTCAGAAAATTACTTAAATGTATAAAGCATCTAGCTATTTCAAATTTTTAATATTTTACGTCACACACACAACTAAGAATGGCCCAAGTAATATAATACAGACCTTTCCTCTACTATTAAATCCAAGGATCTCGTGGCTGATGCTAGACGTGCGTCCTGACTGAATCTCGTGCAGATGCCTAAAGAGGTTGAGTCTGGCCCTTCCTCTGCCATTGTCCAGCTCTCCTTGTGTCAGTACACCCAGCAGTGTGCTCTTACCTGCCTCAACATTTCCTAGCACTGCTATCCGTAGATCAATGAACTGCATCATAGGGATAGCAAGGGCATGCAATACTGCAGTTACTCATCAATCAAATGAAAACACACTGTACATATAAGGATACTGCATACCATGGACATCAATATGCAAGTATTTCTATTCATGGGGGAGAATTGAGACAATAGGTGACCCCTCGTTATAATAGAACCCTTTAATTAACTACATTTTTATTCCTCCAAAATATTGAGAGATCACCACAAATATTTAGTAGAAATTATCATTCTGGTAAGCTTGGTCCTTTGTTACATTGAGGCATGAGACTGAATTGACTTTAACCACTATACCAAACACTGCTTCATGACTGTAGTAGGAACATTTCAGGCAATTCTGTGACCGTTGGGCTGCAAGGTTGGTTTCCTGTGGATTTGTCATCTATGAGGGCTAAATCAAAAAAGTGCACAAATTTGGGCAGAATTTTCTAGAGCCCAGAATTCAAAATGGCCACTGGCAGCAATTAAAAAACTTGTTTTGCAATAGTTGAGCCATTATGTCTGCTAATATTATGGTTATTTTGCAGATTTGATCAGAAATAACATAATGATATGATGATATTTAACTTTTTTGCTTTCAAATCCAAGATGACCAATTTTCAAAATGGCCCCCATTAATCACAATAATCTTATTTTGAATGATAAGGCCTTCAATGCTGAACAGAACATCGTTTATGGGATTTTATTGGGTGGGAGTTTACATTTCATATCATTCTGATGATCACACCTTTTGTTAATCCTCAAATCCAAGATGGCGGTCAATTTTCAAAACGGCCACCATTAACCACCACATATTCTCATTTTGAATGGTTAGGTAATCAGTGCTTTAATTAGAACATGTTGTATGGGGGTAATGGGGTGAGGAATTCATATTTGATATGATTCTGACCAGACCTAGATTGCAACCCGAAGTCCAATATGGCCGCCAATTTTCAAAATGGCCAATCGGCCACCATAAATATTCTCATTTGAATGGTTAGGCCTATAGTGCTGACTAGAACATGACTTACGGGGTTTAAGTGGGTGAGGAATTCATATTTGATAACATTCTGAAAAACAAATCAAATTTTGATCCTTAAATCCAAGATGGCATCTAATTTTCAAAATGGCTGCAATCTTTATACTCAATGAATATTCTGATTTTGACTGGTTTTATGGGCCTTCAGAGCTGATCCTAACATAGTTTGTGGGGTTTGTTGAGAAATACATGTATCTATTATATTAATACGTTAAGCTTCAACCCTCCGAATCGCCTCCCACTCAGTCGTACCTCCCCCCAAAATTTTGGCAACTCCTCGAAAGTCGGGATCGAAGGGTAAACGTTCTGCAGAGGACGTAGAGGCATTCTTGAGACGCTCCCCACCCCCACAATGTCCATTGCCGATTTAAGCCGCTAAGCTTTGACTAATGATTTACTGCCGTAAGTTTGTTCGAATGACAATCAACTGGAGTTGATATAAATAGTTATAATTATAGAGAAATCATTTCAAATTTTACACCTTGTTTTAATAATTTGTGAAATTTTTTATTACGCGAATGGTAAGGCAACGCTCGAAATTAACTTTTTTTGCTGGTGGCCCGATCGGGCAAGTAGAATTGGTATTTATCCAATATTGGTGGCCCGAAACAGAAATTTGGTGGCCCGAAAAAACAAGGAAAAACAAAAGAAAACAGTGACCGGTAATCTTAGCTTTTCATAAGAATTAATTAATGAAAATAACATCTAAAATCACCACCCTGATCAAAAATCCGTAAAGGAATATATAAACCCAACATTGAATCAGTAAAAGGTAATTTTGGAGTGATGAAATGTTACAATTTCAGCCCTTTCTCTGTGCGATTTTGTCAACTTACAAGTTCAAATCAAAGTTGAAATTATTTATACACAAAACAACATGCATGGGACTGAACTGGAACTCTTTCACAAAATCGGCATGAAACATCTACAAAAGTACAAATCTAGATAAAACATCTACAAAAGTACAAATCTAGATAAAACAAAATCTGTACTACCTTATTATGAGTCCTATATTTGAAGTTCTTTCAAATTATGTGATGCTATGAAAGATAATAAGGCCTTTCTGGCTTTCTTGCCCAAACGAATTTGCGCAAATTGGACTGAATACGTGCCTTCGCAGTTGTTGCGATTGCAAGATCACGTGACAAAATTCTAGTACGGCCGGATCGCCAAACGACCTAGCAGCCGACGCTTTGTGTATAATGTTAATGGACCCTTTACTTCCTGGCATGACACCCGAAACTAAATGAAGATATTTATTCATGAATATCAACTCTATAACACTGTCATTGCCTAACATTTATCGAGAACAACATACATTTTCAGATTATTCAAGATCTACGATCGTTTGTTTAAAATTCAAGGATACAACTCGAGTTTGATTGACAAAAATGACTCTCCTTTCTTCTTGCATGCATGCCTGCCGCGCCTGTACATTGCACGCAAACGTATGTAATTGGGCCCATTGGTTTCGTGTTTCGTATGACTGCAGAACGAAATCAAGAACCCGATCAAACCCACATTTAACTACTAAGTATTCATTTCTGACAAACTTGATATGATTTCCCCCTAGTATGGAATATCTAAAATACATTTCAATGCTTTTCCATACAAAGACAAGTCTTACCCCTTCATTTGAGACTGTGTTTGTTGCAGTTTCCCGAGCGAAACAGCACGGCCCGGGTGCGGCCCGGGTACATGTACGCACAATGCAGACAGAACTGCATGCAGTTTGATTGCATGCAATGCAGTGCGCCGCGAGCCGTGTGATTATAAGTGGCATTCGAGTTTCGAAATATGTTCATTAAAATTCAGTTTGTTGCATTACAATGTGACAGAAATGATCGAATTTGTTGGAAATGTTAGACAGATGTTGTTCTCTTTGCATAATTAGCACTGAAAGTGTCATGAAATTAATATTCATGAATAAATATCTTCATTTAGTTTCGGGTGTCATGCCAGGAAGTGAAGGGTCCATTGACATTATACACAAAGCGTCGGCTGCTAGGTCGTTTGGCGAACTGGTCATACTAGAATTTTGTCACGTGATCTTGCAATCGCAACAAGTGCGAAGGCACGTATTGAAGACAAGTCAAAGCATAGTTGCAGAGTTGACTAGACTGTGTGTGGCTATGCGAATTGCTGTATTAAGCTGATGTACATACCGTCCCCATTTATAATACATGGGGCCAGTACAAGGGGTGCCGTATAAGGTACCAGCACGTGTGTACACTTCTAGTTCTACTTGTATGCACTAGTAGTAGACGGGTAAATCAGTCTTTCTCTTTGTTTGTCTCCCCAAGACGTCATAATTTTCATAGGCACCTCCAGAACGAGATGAATTTTTCTGTCTAATCACGCACATTTCTCCAGATTATCGCCGTTAGCAGATTTGCACTCGCTATTTTGCTGATTTTTTCCACTGATTTCCTTTGTTTTTTATGCCTGGTTTCGGCGATGTTTGAAATGTCAAATTTTCAGATTTACATTTGGAAATCTTACTGGCCCAATCGGGCCACTAAAATAGAGCAATTATGATTTTTTGGTGGCCCGACAGAGATTTTTGGTGGCCCCGGGCCATCGGGCCTGTGCTAATTTCGAGCGTTGGGTAAGGTAATGATCACTATTGCCGCTTGGCATCGCCAAGTAAATGACCGATGCCACTGACATAGTGGCAGATTCAACAACAGCAGTTAAATAAGCCATTTTTGGGGGGCATGATCAAAATGCCCTCAAATGAGGTTTCATGCAGTACCATTGGAAAACATGGCAGCCTCTAGTGGTAAGTCGAAACAGTGGATCGTAGATTTAGAAACTTTGATTATTTCCCTTATCATTAATACTCAAGAGGAACTATACGACTTTAAGTGACAGAAATTATGCACTTATCAGTAAAAGTAAGCAAAAAATTCAAGCATTTAATTTCCTTTTTATGTGTAATTAAAAAAATAAGAAAATTCACTAATCATCTCAATAAAGCCAATAAAGCTATTATTGTTCATTAATGCCATGGTGGTACTTTAAAACTGAATTTAAGTGGACTTTCCTGTAATGAACTGCAAAGGAAAGAACTTGTGTTGCAATAAAATGGCGGCTGAAAGTACCATTTTGACTGGACTACAGGCCTGACCCAGATCAAGACAGGATGACAGAAGACAGAAATAAATATATTGCTAACATTGCTTTAGCATTGTAGGTTGACAGAAAGATACCTGCTGATCGTCGGGTACTCGCCTGACGAGGACCTCACATGCTTTCTTGCCTGTCTCCTCTCCCTCACAGTCAACACAGCGTTCACGTAGTATTGTAGTTGTAGCACCCAACCTTTAAATTAAATTGAAAATTAAATTGTTAAGTACATTGACACAACTACAATAATGCATAGAAATCTAGTGAGGGTGCTCAATGTGCAGACAAAATATCTGTAAGTAGTATTGTACAAGTATTAAAGGGGTAGTTTAGTTTTGGTAAGGCTGAACTTTAGTAGCCAAAACCTGCACAGTTACATTATAAACTAATAGTAATAACTCCACCATGCTCGAAAGATATACAAAATTACAAACGACTAAGTAAAAAGCCATTAAAACACAAGAGGGCGCTTTTTAAAAAGGCATTGGTTTCCACCATTTTTCATACAAAATTATGCATGTGATGTTTTATTGATATAATGATTAAATAGCGAGTTCATCAACAACTATTTTAAAAATGCTTTTGAAAAATTTTGAAAAAGTGCAAGCATTTTTTGATTTTTTTCTAAAAATCATCTAATTATTTGGGCCCCAAATAATTATAAGATCAGATATATTTATTGATATTTCAGCCGTTTCTGGGTCGATTTTGACCAAATAAAGTTTATTCTGCCATTAAAATTGTATGTTCTCTCAAATTCGACACTCAGTTTTGCATTACCTCACAAAAAAATTGTGATGTGCAGCGCCCTCTCTACCAAAACTAAACTACCCCTTTAAGGATATTTCTGAATGATGTTCCTAGTGAAAAAAAAGGGTGAAAATCAATGTAATATTTTATCACCTACTGCCAACTGATTTTGATTACAACTAGATGGATCTTTGGACTGCGCGCAGTCGAAAATTATGCCTCGCTATTACGCGATCTTAATATCGAGCCCAAATTAACGTGCACTGAATTAAAAAAATTTTCTTCATATATTTCGAGTCCTGTGACCTTGACCATATAACCCCAAACTTTGATGGCTACATTGGCTCCATAATAAACATTGAACTACCAAGTTTGATTGAAATCTGACATTTAGTTCTTGAGATTTTGCCATTACAAGCTTTTTGCATGTATTAGTCCTGTGACCTTGACCTCAACCTCATGATCCCAAATTGTATGGCTATGTTGACTCTTTATGATATTCAGCTACCAAGTTTGCTTGAAATCTGACATTAAGTTCTTGAAATTTTGCCATTACAAGCCATATATATTGACTCCTGTGACCTTGACATTTGACCTCACGACCCCCCAAATCTAATCCGATTTTGCAACTTTTGAAATTTGGCTTGCTAAATTTTACAAAGTTAATTGATCAGTTAAAGGTGCACCTGTTTGTAAACTCCACAAAATTTACTTTGAGCTTCCACATTTCTCTTCTACTTTGTTGTTTGGCTTTAATAATATGGTAAGAGAAGAATAAAATAGGGTTAGATTTGTTCAAATGCCTATTTAGTATGACGATCTATCATTGATAATCACGGTTATAAACGTCATACTGTAATTAGTTGTAAAAGCTGAGACAAATTTTCGCTTTTTTAACCAGGAAAGCAGTGTTCCTTTTCAATGAAACTTTCACACATCATTCAGACATATCTTACAATGATTTATGTATAGGATTGAAGTCTCAAATGTCATTTTGGGCAATATCTGACACTTTACAGGTGCACCTTTAAGGGATAGATTCTGATTTAGGCTGCAGAATAGGAAAAGCATCAGCAGCCTTCAACCAACTGAACAAAATCTGGTCCAGCAAGAAGTTTTCCCTTAACCCTAATCCCACTGGGGGGGTGCCATTTTGGCCCCCCCTGTCATTTTTTTTGACGTGCATCTAGACCGATTGGAATTTCACGTTCAAACTTCATGACTTTTTTCTCTCAAGTCTCCCGCACGTTTTGATATATAATTCATCCCGGTCGTACATGTAGAACTGATTTTAGAGGTCGATAATTGCTCGACCGTCACAAAAAAATGCAATTTTTGTACAGGTTTCTATGTAATTCCTACATCCGATGCCATGTAAACTCCAAATCTGTTATAATTGTTACATTGAATTATAATTTGGATTATTTCTTTGTTATTAGTTTAATTCATACACTTCAGAGATAAATTCTTCTAAAAGAAAAACAAACAAAAAAACAATAAAAACAATCAAATACATAAGAATGAAAACAATGTGGGTAAATCCGGGAATACTAATTTGCATATTTATGCAAATTAGTGATATATTTTATTACCATAAGAAACATGGATATCATGAATTGCATCATTTGAAAGTATTTTTACCTGAAAACCTGAAGAAATCCTGTAATTTCTCTTTATTTTAGATGAAAATCCCAATTTTCCCCCAAATTCGTCAAAAATGTCCATATTCAAAATTTGAATTAATTAAAAAAAAAAAATAATGGTCCAATTTTTTTTCTTTCTTCAAATTATTATTCTACTAGACTAGTTTTACGTATGTGCCAATTTTCGAGTCAATCGGTTCATTCGTTGCCGAGATTTGAGGGGGGGGGGGCCAAAATGGCCCCCCCCCCCCCCCCCCCAGTGGACTCAAGTGATCCAAATAACCCAGTGGGATTAGGGTTAAGACCAAGCTTCGTTTCTACAATACAAATGTACTGTCGACCCTTTTGTATGGCTGTGAAACATGGTATTTAAAAACTACTCATGAAAAGAAACTGGATGCTTTTGACTCAAAATGCCTACGAAAGATCCTACAAATCAAGTGGAATGACTTCATCACAAATAAGGAAGTTAGAGAACGTTCTAAGCAGCCTCCAGTATCCGCAACAATTTGTAAAAGGCGCCTGAAGTGGTTGGGCCATGTAGCACGTCTTCCCGCTGACTGCCTAGCAAACCAAGCTCTATGGTGGACTCCCCTGGGTAGAAGACGAAGGGGCAGGCCCAAAATGAACTGGAAATAAAACATCCAACAAGATTTGAAAGGCAGCCTTAAAAATTGGAATGACATCAAGACACTAACTGCTGACAGACCCAGCTGGAGAGTGATGACGACGCGGGAGCTACTAAGACAAGTCTAAGTAAGACTGAGTAAGTTACGATCTTACAGGACAAATAATTTGCATTCCTTGTTAAGACCCTACATGTATGTACATGTATATTACAGCAAAAACTCAACATGGGTTTCCCATTATAACAAATCTCTTGGACTGCAGATATTTACTTGAAGTACTATGCAGTAACTTTTTATAAAGTCCCAAGTTGATTTCTATCCTTCAGGTTTATAATACAATGTAGCTTCTGAGCATTGAAAACTAAGGGGTTTCAGGGACGAACATCGCACTAGGGTTTTCTATGGCTCAGTTGGTAGAGCGCTGGTCTAGCAATCTGGAGGTCTTGGGTTCGAATCCCGGAAGAATCCCATTTTCTTTGCTCTTTTTCATTTATATTATATATTTCTGGTCAGTTTCTGTATGTTTGAATTAAATATCAATTACGCAGAATTAACAACGGTTATGTATCTGGTAAAATGCATTAATACTTGTACCAGGAAGCTTTCAGTCCCTTTGTTTAACCCCTTGACTATGGTTCTTAAGATATTGCTATAAGCTATTTTATAAAAATGAGCCCTTTGACCTCATTACCCCAAAATCTAATCAGTTCATTGGATTTTCAAGATACATACAAGTATGCACTATCTGTTCATGAGATAACACGACCACAAGCTAATTATTGCATAAATAATGAGCACTGGGATCTTTGGCCTTTGACCTCATGATCCAAAAATTGAATCAGTTAATTGGCTCAAGATCTGTACATGTACCAAGTTTGATGACAATCCATACATTGTTTTAACACAACCTCAAGACTGGGATGTATTGCATACATATGTACAGACAGATGGATGGAAACCCCCATGCCTCTGGCCACTTCGTTATTGAGGCATAAAAGAGTGGAATTTTGAGTATTCAAAATAAAGAGAAGTGAACTGTTACTGGTACATCTAGTTTAAAAACATGTTCTAATCTACTTTTAAGCAACTGTCTAAAGTGATACCTTGCAGCCATATTGTTGAGAGTGCAAAGTGATGCATCCATCTCCTCTTGAGACAGGCCTGCTAACAGTCCATTATCCTCAACACCAATCTCATAGATTGCCTCTCCTTGGCCTTCTCGGAGTCTCCATTTCATCTGAGTCACTAGGTGCTCAAAGCGACTGTTCGATGGATTAACCAGCTTCAACTAGTACATAAAGAAAAAAGGATAACAAATCTTGAACACAAAGTTGTACTACTGACCCTACTAGACTGGACATACATTATATCTAATAAATTCATTTACCTGTCAAATACCCTAGAACTATCATGACCGCCACCATGAGAGAGATGAAATCAAAATTTTAAGTACATCCTTCCATTTCAATGTGATATTTTTACAAGCTATCCAAAATGTTCAATTTACAAAAGTTTGTGAGTTATCCAGTAATTAAATCTTCCAAACCTCTGTGTCTCTGCAAGTGGCCTCTGTGGCACAGTTTAATAGATGGTGTTAATAATGCTTGTAAAACAATACACACATGTAAACAATTTTCTTTGTGATAGATTTTAAGAGTATAAATAACCTAGTGAACAACAAATCTGAAGTGGAATTGAATTTGATTCTTTTAATTATTTTTTTGTTGTAAACCAATGTTAACATTCTTTTGGTCATGTACGACCACATTATTTCAATTTTTTAAAAAGACACACAATTCAATAAAAATGAAAATGTCAATGCAAAGCAAGCTACCCTCTACTAAAATACTACATTAGACTTATCCAATCATCACTAATTAAAGAGAGTTGGTCAAAGATTACAAGTCTCAAGTAGCATCCAATGTATCACCTTCTTTGTGGAATAAATTGCTCACTGACATTACATCTATCACTGATCTAATCAAGATTTTTGTTAAATTAAATCATCAAACCAGCAATATTTTTCATGCCATTTGGTAAAGTGTTATTCTGGTAACTCTATTTATGTGAAAATTTATCAATTGAAGTAATGGTTAAGTAGATTTACTGATAGCAAATTTTATGTTAATTTATCTTTCTCATCACCAAATTTTCTACATGTATGTATACTTTGATGGCCATTTGGAAAAAGAAAATGGCCGTCATTGAAAAAAAGATATGATGGTTCCTAAAACTTCAACTCATGTAATGTATTGTTAAACAATATAAGTTATTTGAACCAAATATCATTTTTTATTTTTGGCATCTACTATGTCCCTTATGTAGTGGAATTGCCCCTATGCAGGCAATCATCATTCTTTTTTCCCACTCAATCTATCAGTCTTCTTTTATTTTTTCTCTTGGCATAGATTTGGGGCGTAGATTATATCATCAACTTTGTTACATTTCGACGTCATAATACAATCTTTCTTCCAGCTCACGCCATGTAATACGACACCTGCAATCGATAGCATCGCTTTCATCATTTGCCATAGGTCTAAACAAAAATTCTCATCTATCGATAAATTGCAGCTCTTCCGTGTAATAATTAAATATCAATCACAGGACTGTGTTGAGCAAATCAATGACTCATATTTTACTTAGTCAATATAATATAACATATTTTCATAAATTATTCAATGGATAGTCTTTATACTTCAATTTAAATGAATTGTCTGATCTAAAAATTAAAAAATTTAACAATTAACTTTGAGCGCTTTGTTCGACTCAAGTCACAAACAGCGGTGGTTGTCGGGTGTGTCCAGCCACTGACTGTGGTGAGAAAGGAGCCCGAGAGCGAATCCCGTTGCAATATTATTCATATAAATCATTTTGTAACACTAATATTCTATCTAATGAGTATTTATTTATTAAATAGATCCCCAAATTTAATACCATAATTTAACTGAGATAATACTAACATGTTAAATAATATATCAGCAAAATATTTTGTGGTACAAATTTACATAGTCTATTCAAAACACAAATAATTCTTGATATTTGGGTGCACAACTTATTTATTTGAATTTTCCATTTCATACTTTCATCATAAATATAAATTCCAAGAAACTTACCTTATATTCAATATTTCCTTCTGCAGCCTGCAGGAAAAAAATAAGAAAGAATATACATACTTAAAGGGACTTAGTAACATTGTCCAAATCCTCAAAATAAAATTGTAATTCTAGCGGTTCCTTTATACCTTGTTGTATTCGTATTAACAATAAAATCATGGGACAGCTTTCGGTTTTTCAAATTTCCCTTTCATTACAAAGATATGTATGATTGAAATATTTAGATAAGAAAATCTCCGGGCGAGATTTTCATCCCTGTACAAAGTGAATGCAGTGAGTTGGTGAATATCACCCAATATCACTTTGCATTTTCGCTCATTACTTGGCCATACATTGTCCATTTGACCTGAAATTTTCACACAATACCCTGAGGACATATGAGATAACAACAGTATACATTGCATCAACCATTCATCAGTTTTTGCACATCTCAACAAAGTTACTAGATCCCTTTAAAGGAGGGGCAACATTCAAAGTCACTCGCTGTATGGGCTTACGTCACACCTGAACAAACAAACTCGGCATCTTTTTGTTAGCTCTCGTAGCTAGCATGGTTTGTGCACAACAAAACGCAAAACATGAGCCAACAAAAAGACTAGTTCGGGTTTGACGTCACATTCTCGAGTGGACAATTCCAAATCCGAGTTTCGTAATAGCCCCCATGCTGTACGCGATGAATGGGATTAGCCTGTACAGCGAGTGACTTTGAATGATGCTCCTTTCTTGCCCAGAGGGCTAATGTTGGAAGTATTTGCATGAAATTATGTTTTAATGTGTAGAGAACTTAATCAACAGTAAATACATGTAGATGTTGGGGAAACTGTCCCAGAAAATCGTAGGAATTGAACAATTTATCAATTAGGTCATGTGGAATTCTGTAACTCGTATAGTAATTATAATGATATCTACTAGTTATACTAGGTGGTCAAAAATGAAATGGAATGGCATGTCCCTCTAATAATTTGCCATAAAAAAATACAAAACATCACAGGCGTAGATCCAGGGGGAAGGCGGATGGGGGATATCTCTCCTCCTGGCTCCCCTAAGATAAGACATGTCGTAAGTCATCGATTTTGTCCTAAGTTACAAAGTCTTAACTATTTTTGTATTCTGAAAACAGGACTTAAAGCTCCACAGACGAGATAACTACCTCAAAATTGTGTTTTACTGTACCTAAGGTAAATTTTTAATGAAGATTACTAATAAAAACATATTTTCCTTGTGGGAAAACCCGGTAAAATAAAAACATCAACTTGTAAATTCACTTTAGGAACCCCCTTGGAAAAGTGGTATAACTTGTCATTTTTACTTTCCGGGTTCCCAATATGGGTCAGAATTTTGAAAAGTGCACTTTTCGGCCCAAACAGGGTAAAATTCAATTAATTTTTTTAATTTAAAGACATCCATCTAATGTGAAAGCATGCAATCCTAGCTTTCAGGCGTACCCCATTATACTGGGAAACTCCATGTCGTTCCGTTTTTATTCAATGTTGAAGTAACCCATCTCCAAAAGGCGAACGTCCGTGAGGGATTATGTAGATATAGATTTAGTACCCATATATCTCATTTATTTTCTGTCATATACAGCTTATATTCGGACAATTTACTTCTAAGACTTGCTTCTCTCTGTATGCCAAACGTGGATTGTGTTTTATTTGCCAAATAGAAAATACAAACGTCCAAACTTTGACTGAATTGTTATATTTCTTTTTAAATAATGTATTATTCGGAACCTTTGCTTTTCTTTAGCCGTATTTTTTAGGAACGCACCTATATACGCTCGTATTCCCGTATCACATATTTTAATGTGCATGTTAATAGGATCAATTGCTGTCTAGATCATATATTACATAATTACATGACCAAAGAGAGTATAGTTTTCATCACGGACGTTCCCATATCGCTCACGGACGTTCGCCAGAAACAAGAATGTTGGCAGAATGATCTGATCTCATCAAAAAGAGTTTCTATTCTTCGTAAATGGCTTTAAAACAGGGTCATTATAGAAACAAACTTGAATATTGCAATAAACCTTTAAAAATTGTTTGGTTTTTACATGGACCTGGTCGTTATAACGAGTCCTATTATTGGTTTAAATTGATTTAATGCTTATAGAACAATATGATGATAATCTATTCCTATTATATTTAAGCTAGAGACCATGTATACATCCTAGTCAGATATAAAAGTAGCATTTCCAAGTCGCCTGGTCCCTCTTTCTTACTATATTGTTTTTAATTACAATTTCACGGACGTTCGCATAAATTTCACGGACGTTCTCTGTCTGAACAGTCTTACAGAAATTGATGACAACATTTATTTGAATCTCCTCCAGACCAATATAAAACATATGAATTTATCAGTTGATACGATTTTAGCTATCTGAATTAATTATAATGACATGTCTGCTATTTAACTATCACTCTTAGTGGACCTGTGGAAATCGTAACCCCTAATTTTACACCGGCTTTCCCCGGTTGGACACTCTATAACAGAAATGCCACTATACTTCTGTAAATAAATGATTTTACAACATTTCTGCAAACATAAATAACATGTATAATCAAAATAAAGGCCATTTTCCAGTTACCAGAATATGGTTTCTCACATGAGTCTTAATGTCACGGACGTTCGTATTAATTTCACGGACGTTCTCGAATTGCCTATATTGGTACCCAAGTGTCCCATCTCGAGTCAATTAATAACAGAAATAAATGCAAGTGCCAACATAACGTAAGTGCAAACATATATGCCTATCACACGTTTCAAACCTTGACATATATATTTAAGATGTATTTTGACTTTGGGAGACCCATAATATATAAACTGTTATTTTGGTTTGTGTATGTTGTACATATATTTCGATTCAATTCGTATATGGTTTATTAATTGAAAATACATATATTTATCTATTCCAGCTATATGGCTGAATTGCTAATATGCATTTTCACAAAACATAAAATAAACTGAGGGTAACAAAAGCCATGAGCAAAGTAAATAATATACTCGTATAACTTATTTCTTAAATAAATACATATAGATTGCATTTTAGATCATACATGTATATGTTTTGTATAAAGAAATATTAGACATAGAAACCATTACGCTAAATATATACGCTACATTATATGTGTTTATTATCGCATTTTATTATTATATTTAGAAAGAATATTTTAATTTGATGTAAAACCAATCGCATAATTATTATAATAAAAACAATCATTTTAAAGCCTAACTGTTTAAATCTAATTTGCAGAGATTATAAATTGTTTTATAACATTAATATGTCAAAGTTAAATCTTTCAAATAATCACGTCGATAGTTAATTCCGATGTTTCCTGACCCACATCTCGTTTCCTAATTGTTAACCTCCAATCGGTTTTAATGTTTCAATTATAATTAAGAACAATGTTGACCTTGAATGGTTTATTATAAATATTGCGCGAGCTGAAATTTAGTTGTATAATATTATAATGATCCTAGCAAAAACAATATTTTTGATATATCAAGAAAGAACAAAACAGCCAATATTATATATTATTACGATGAAGTCATCAAAATAATGCATAAATCTTACAATCTCTATTAAATGGAAGAAGTCCAACAAATCTAATCCCTTGCTAGATGTAATTTCAAACGATACCACATAATTTGGCACTATTAACAGATTGAAGCAGAGATGCTTTGAAAACCCATTCATACGTCATCATAATAATAAATGCGTTTGTCTCTAGATCTGCATACTTACGGGCTGGATATTGCAGCTTTGCACATCAGGCATAAATTATGATATAATTATGTATTTATTATCGTATTATCATTATTATCATTATTATTATTTTATTTATTTATTTTCTTTTTTGAGGGGGGGGGGGGGGGGGGGGAGAGGGGTATGCATGTATTCGTTGCTTTTTCGTAATACAGTCAATATTGTAAAGTAAGTAGCTATCCTCTCGCAAGTAGCTGACGACCTTTGTGATGTACCTCTTCTTTTCAAACAACTAGCGTCATACAGCCATTTAGTTGGACTTAAATCCGACAGGCAGATGAGAAAACAGTCTCAAAGCCTGCAGCAGAGGAGGAGCCGACAGTCTCAAGTTTTGCAGAGGGTGGGGCAACAGTTTCCACTCAGACCTTCGGTTGAAATGTTGTTATTGCGCCATATACCCCCTTATTACCATTATGTTTTGAACAGCTTTCTTTCGCTTGTAGGCCTGTGACTGTGCACAATCATAATCTTGGGGTTTGCCTTCCTATAGTATAATGTCAACGCTGCACGGGTAGAAGTAAATATAATATCTAGGGGTATTACAAAACAGCTAAGCAAGGTGATCAAATGTAAAACGAACCTCCGTGATGGTGACTAAAAATCAACATATTCATGTGTGGTTGGCAGTGACCTGGGTCGAAAGGCACACACAAGGGGCACCTGCTGTCAAAAAATTGTGCCAGTACTTGAACTTTTACTAAGATTTTTGGGGCCATAAATGACGAACGAACGTCCGTGAGCACAACATTTCATAAGTTTGTTACAGTTAAATGACTTGCAGGAAATAAATCCATATGGGATATGAGAGACATAACAATGTACTAACAACATCAAACGGTATCAACTTGATGTGAGCGTTTAACATGGTAACATTATTAGAACAATTTTCATGATCGAACGTCCGAGCGAACGTCCGTATCATAAATAGTTGTCAAAAGGCTTCGAAAATGCCTGATATAAGTTTTTGGTTAGCTGCTTGCCAAATAAAATTGCTGTACCGGTGTCTACGTGCAGATAAGCAGCCTCAGATTCGTAACTGGGTCTACTCTTACCGGACGTTCGTTTTCATCACGGACGTTCACGAAGATAAGTTTCGGCCCAAACCAAACATTGTATTTGATAGATAGTTTTCAAATAGGCAAAATACTGTGGCCCTAATGTGAGTTCATCAGACTGACCCCAGCAATTAATGACTAGGATGCACTTCGCTGAGCAGTGATGATACAAGACGACAGAACGTCCGTGACGAAATCCAGTATAATTTCATACAAAAAAATGTTACTCCGCGAGCTGGAGTAGTTAGCCAACAATTTTTGTAGAATGTGTTCAGTGGGTTCAACCCTTAGTTTTGGCAATAGTTTTTGTTTTGACAACTAAGTAGAATTCTGGTTGTATGGATTTGAATGTATGTTCACGGACGTTCACTTATTATGACCTTTCCTATTGAAATGTACCATGAGATCATATCAATGCCGCTCTACCGCCAATTATTATGTGATACATGCTCAAGACATGTAAGATAGAAAATATAGACGTTAATGCCTTTAAAGTTGATTAATATTTTTTTTATCAGGTTAAAAAAAATCATAATTTTGTGGAAAATGCCAATTTATGCTATTTTTTCACATTTGAGGTCCTGTGGCATGAAACCAAATGTTTGAAATGATATAAAACTATACATTTTCTGAAAGCCTTAATAATTCTCTTTAATATGAGACCCAAAACAGGTATATCAGAGTTAATGGTGAGACACAGCAAATGATAGAAGCGCTCAAGGTCTGGAAATGGCTAAAAGTGCACTTTTCAAAAATCTGACCCATATACTCAATTTGGGGGAATATGCAAATTAGGTAAATAACCCAATTATGCAAATTATATGCATTGATAGAGGTTGCAAAGGTGGCAACTAATCTGAAATAGCTTCACTACATATTTAGAACATGAATGAAACATAATAATCTGGAATTATTGCTTATTAGAGGCTATAACCACTGCAAACCACTAATATTCATAAATATGCAAATTAGGGGCAGCCATCTTGGTTTTTAGGGCGTTGCCTATACAACACATGCAAATGAGCACCGTTAATGGGTTCCTTGGCCTAAATTACCCTAGCATAAGTGTTTTTATCAATATTGTACTATTCCTAGATAGAAAATGACCCCTGACCACATTTCAGAAATATGCAAATTAGCTAATTATCTTTATAATGCAAATTAAACCACTTTCCGCAACTTCGAATCTTAGGACTTTTTTTTGGCTATTAAGGGGAGTTTCCTGAACAGAATTCCGAAAAAAAATCCCATGTTGCAATTTTGCCGAGGTCAAGACCCTATATTGACTGGATTAATATATCAAGCCCAAATTAAAGGGACTTAGTACCATTGTCCAAATCTTCAAAATCAAATTTTAATTCTAGCGGTTCCCTCATACCTTGATGTATTCGTATTACCAATAAAATCATGGGACAGGTTTCGGTTTTTCAAATTTCCCTTTCGTTACAAAGATAAGAAAAACTCAGGTGGAGTTTTTCTTACCGTGTACAAAGTGAGTGCAGTGAGTTAGTGACTATCACTTTGCATTTTCACTCATTACTTGGCCATGCAATGTCCATTTGACTTGAAATTTTCACACAATACCCTGTGGAGTGGACATACATGTATGAGATAACAACAATATACATTGTATCAACCATTCATCACTTTTTGCACATGTCAACAAAGTTACTAGATCCCTTTAACCAGCGCTCGAAATTAACTTTTTTGGCTGGTGGCCCGGTCGGGCCAGTAAATTTAGTATTTTTCCAAATTTGGTGGCCCGAAACCCAAACCTACTGGCCCGAAAAAAAAATAAGGAAAAACAAAGGTAAATTAATACAATAACCATATTGATAGTTTCAGGGTACTAGGCAATACTTTTTTTTATTGATCATTCCCCTTTGTTTCATTGTAAGATCATAAGCATGAATTAGGATGAATGTGTGTGTGTCATGTCTTTTTATTCATTGTCTTCATCAAAAAATCACAGCGATTGAATACACACGAGTGACAATTACACTTCCAGTCATATATAGCCAGGGTCTAGGTGACATAACAAAAATGGTAGAAAAGGAGAAAATTCAATTTGACCTCAAAATTCTGTGCAGTGTTGTCTGAACACCTTAGACAAATTGGATTCTTCGTAAACAGTATTGCAGACAAGTGAGACAACTCACAACACACTGTTCAAACATGATGTTGAATTTACGGGATTCATACAAAATTTGAAGAATATTTTTTAGACGCCCTGTATTTGTTTAGACACCATGTAGTGCTGTTGGAATGCTTTTACACTGGTCTAGCATTTATCAACATATACATTTTCTCACGTAAAAAATTAGTGGTTAGTACA
Organism: Echinarachnius parma; assembly: GCA_037951105.1. Classification (NCBI taxonomy): domain Eukaryota; kingdom Metazoa; phylum Echinodermata; class Echinoidea; order Clypeasteroida; family Echinarachniidae; genus Echinarachnius; species Echinarachnius parma. Next base: position 93,574 of record JBAMJV010000114.1, read on the forward strand.
AAAATTGCACATTTATTGGGTAGTTGAGTACATCTGAGTAGTAATATACAAATATTCATGAGCAGCATATATGAATATTTATGATGCTCATTAGTAGCAAAATATGCAAATAACTGAAATTACTTATAACGATTTTTAATATGAAATTTTTGTTTACAACTGGTTAGAAAATGAGTACGGCTGCTCAAGAATGTATGAATATTCATTAGCAGCATATTACTTGCTCAATTAACTTGCAACTTTTTAACTTTAACCAATATTTTGTATGTGAGAAAAGGGTATAACTTGCTGAATGCTACATTTAAAAGCAAGCTCTTGTCATGCCCTAGACAGGACTAAACATGACTACTGAGTACTGGGTATCTGCAAAAAAAAAACAAAAAAAAAACAACATTTTTTTTTTTTTCTGGCCCGGTCGGGCCACCAAGTATTTTTGTTACTGGCCCGACGGCAATTTTTAGTGGCCCCGGCCATCGGGCCTATGCTAATTTCGAGCATTGCTAAATAACATACACAGAATTAAATCTGTCAACTCAATTTTGATGGTAATCTGTCTATCAGATCTTGACATATCGACCTTGACCTTTTTAGCTCCCCAAAATTCAAATTATAGGTACCAAGTTTGATGGTTATTTGTCAACTGATTCTTGAGATAATTTTACAAAATGAGTCCTGTGACCTTGACCTTTGACCTCAAGACCCCAAAATCTAATGACTACAAATGCTCCCTAAGATACATTCAGGTACCAAGTTGGATTGAAATCTGACATTCAGTTCTTGAGATTTCCAATTACAAGCTATTTTTGCATGTATAATAATGAGCCGTGTGACCTTTGACCTCATGACCCCAAAATGTAAACAGTTTATCGGCTCCCCAGGATACATACATGTACCAAATTTGGGCAGAATCTGTCAAGCGGTTCTTGAGATAACGTGATCATTTTAAGCTATTTTTGGGCCATTCTTGGTCACGTGTGTGACCCAAAACATGACAAATTTTGAAATGGGATGCTTATATTTCAGTAAGTATGAGACTATAATGATTTTTACTTCATATGTGACTTGAATATGTTGTAGTCTTTCAAACTTAACACAAAAGATTTTATAAGGATTACGTAACTCAATGTCAGAGGTCAAATGGCATGGGTCACGTGTGTGACTTCGCACGGAGCGCTTTTTTCATAACTAAATTTTATTTGGAAAATTCTTTAAAATATGAATAGCTATAATGTTCATCTTATTACCAGAGAAGTACTATACATTTGTAAGTACAACAATAGCAATGAATGAGAATTATATCAAACCGTTGTTTTTTATAGTACTTAATTATGTGGCAACGTCTGGTCACGTGTGTGACATTTTGGGGTGGTCACGTGTGTGACATGTACAATATGAATGTAAAAATGGGAATTTTATAATATCGGGTTTAGAAAAGAATGAAAGGTTGAATTTTTACAAAGTTGGTATCAACCTGTACAGGAAAGTGAGAAGAATGAGCTTGCTAATTATCCTTTTGATATCTTGATTATTTTCTGAATTATGATTATTAGAAAATATTGAAATATGTAAATTTATGCAAATGAGTAAAAAAGTTTCATTTAAAACTTCAAATCATGTATTTCATGAAACTTTACACATGGATCATTCCAAAAATGGAACAAAACTACAGAAAAATAAAACTTCAATTTTTCCGAAAAAGTTTCACTTTTCAAAGAATGGCCCTTTTGCATATATACTCCGCAAAAAAAGAAACTGGACACTTGTATAAGTTGAAATATTTCATATTAATGTACGATAAAGTGTACATGATCATATATCAAATTAAAGGGAATTTAGTCCTCTACATGCAGGGTATAGGTGTAATCATTCATGCATGAAATGCCATGGTCAATTAACACTAGCAAGGTCTGTTTTCAAAACAGCAAAACAATGGAGGACCACACCATTCGACTGAAGTGATAGTAAGCCTTTCACTTAAAACAAGATGAGCGGGGCAAGTAAATTATGACATTACTTTATTGTTATGAACAAACTCTGGAAATACAAATTCGTCAATAAAACAGGGCCAGGTTATGAGAGCATTATCATACTGGTCTGTATTACAGGCATGAAGCTTGTCTATTTCATGTGTCCCCTGCAATTTTAACCATATTTACCTAGAGAAATGTAATGTTAAAGACTGCCCAACTGTTTGACCAAGGGTGACTTCAGCTTTTGAAGATCTTTGGACTACGGTATAATTCTTGAGAAGAATTTATACCATTTTCATGCTGAAATAAGGGCACAAACTGTGGTTTTGACTAATAAAGCTTTGCCATGGAATTCCCCATTTTGTTACTTTTGGATGAAAATAACACCTATAACGTTCACAATTTGTCTTCATTTATACTGTTAATTGAGATGAAGATAGAAAAGATCACATTTGTAATGAAAAAATTATGCCATCTCATGAATATAGCGTTTTACATTATGCTTATCAACATTTATATGGTTGAGTGGATATTCCATTTTTGCTATTTTTGAAAACCGACCTTGGGTGGTTAATTGACCGTGACAAGTCATGCATGAATGATTTCATCTGGATTTCATGCGAATATTGAAGAGGGTAATTTTATCTTTAATTTGATATACAATATCATATATTTTATCGTTAATGAATACAAAATATTTGGTTTGATACAAGTGTCCAGTTTCTTTTTTTGCGGAGTATATAATGAGCCCTGTGACCTTTGACCTCATGACCCAAAAATCTAATCAGTTCATCGGCTTTCCAAGATACATACATGTACCAAGTTTGGGCAGAATGCGTCAAATGGTTCTTGAGATAACGCGATCACAAGCTATTTTTGCATAAAAATGAGCTCTGTGACCTTTGACCTCATGACCCCAAAATCTAATCATTTTATTGGCTCCCCAAGATACATACATGTACCAAGTTTGGTCAGAATCCGTCAATCTGTTCTTGAGATAACGCGATCACGAGAACGGGACGTACGTACAGACGGACGGACAGACAACCCGAAAACATAATGCCTCCGGCAACTTCGTTACGGAGGCATACAAATGTAATGTCCGAGATGGCACACATATTGCAGAATTACTCAGTAACGAATTGGATAAATGTTCTGAAACTGAAGTTCTGAAGTTGATCATTTGCGTTATATTCATATTTATCAAAACCTGGATAATTTTGCAACCTGTAAACTTAAAATATGTTTCTCAATTTATATCTTGCTTTTTAAACTCCCTTTCCCATTGGTCAAACAAAGTTGTGGCGGTAAATCGTTAGTCAATGCTCGGCGGCTTAAACAGGCAACTGACATTGTGTACTTCCCCTTTTCTTTGATCTGGACGACGACCACGGGGTGGGGGCAACTCTGGAATACCTAGATACGTCCGCCGCAAAACGTATACCCTTCGATCCCGACGGTGGAGGAGTCCCCAAAATCTCGGGGGAGGCGCGCCCGTGTGGGAGGCGATTCGGGGGGTTGAAGCTTACCGTATTAATATAGATGCACTAATCAATTGTATGACGCACATAACGACCCCCGGGAATGTTGCGTCATTGGTCCTATGTGAGTCAGATTCGGGTTACCATGACGCACACATGTGTCCAAATTTTGACGGACCATAGTTTGACGGTACATACGCACTTTTTGTGATGCACCATCTCTTGATTTTGACGAACCATGACGGCAACAGTCCTCATGAACGACGATGGTGCGCGCTGTTGCGAAACGGCACTCGCGCGGTGATTACGTTTTTGCCATCGCTGCATGGCTACTGACTTTGATTGTGCAATTGAAGTGGGCGGATGAATCTCCTGCCAATTATTATGTGTTTTACTCATAGGGGTAAATGTATGCATTCAGTGTGTATTAGATTACTAGCGTGAGTTTGATACCATTTAATGCCCATCGAAAAACCCGACGAGGCGATGAAAATCCTCAAAAAAATCACGGATAAGTACGATTTCCAGCAATCTATATCGAAAATGTTGGTCCTCTTTTTTTTTTATGTCATCAATATTCTTACCGATTCCATTCTTTTTTTGGCGTTTTATGATAGTTGGAGCAATTTGTTGTTGAGAATTATAGTTCAATGTTCACGCATTTTTGTCACGAACAATTTTTATTGGGGGATGAAGTCAACCCTTTCCGGGGAATTTCCCCACAATTTTCGCCTGGCCTAGATTGGCGATTGCTGTACATAGTTTTGTATTGTTTCTACGTTAACAAGCTGAACTTGTTTGATTGTGAATTACGATTTCCTATTATTTTTGTTCTCATTTATTTTCTTATAATTACCAAGAGACCCCAATATTGAATTTATCAGAACTTTACACATCGTCCCTACATATTGCATTTGTCGCCCCCCCCCCCCCCAGTCATGGGAGTCTAGTCGCAATCGTGGGGGCACATTCAAAGTCATCATAATAAACTAGATGGATCTTCGAAATGATGCCTCCGCTATCACGCAATTTTTATATCAAGCCCAAATTAACATGCACTGAATTAATTCTGTAAACTCAATTTTGATGGTAATTCATCAACCAGATCTTGAGATATCACAATTAAAAGCTATTTTGGCATATGTTCATGTACAGTATATGAATTGTGACCTTGAACTCTGACCTCATGGCCAAAAAATTGTATGGCTACATTGGCTCCGTAAGGTACATTCCAGTACCAAGTTTGATTGAAATCTGACATTCAGTAAAAAGTTTAAGTTTTTTACAATTACAATTACAATAGAATTACATATCTATAATTGAGTACTGTGACCTTGACCTTTGACCTCATGACCTCAAAATTGTAAGGCTTCATTGGCTCTTTATGATACATACACAAACCAATTTTGATTTAAATCTGACATTTAGTTCTTGAGATTTTGCCATTGCAAGCTATTTTTAAAATTATATATTGCCCTGTGACCTTAACCTTTGACCTCATGACCCCCACAATCTAATCAGATCATTGTCATCCCAATATGTACACTCATAAACCAAGTTTGAAATTGATTGGTCAACTGGTTCTTGAGATATCGCGAGAACGAAAACGGGACGTACGTACGTACGAACGGACGGACAACCCGAAAACATAATGCCTCATCGTTGGCGGAGGCATAAAAATAACAATTACTGGGCAAGCTAGAAATTTACGAAAATTACACAAACTAGCTGCAATCTATGGAAGTAAGATATTTCATTCTTACTTATTGCCATGCAATGCAGCTATACAGGGTGGCCCAAACAAAACGGAACGGGGCACTTCCCAAAATAAAGTAACTCAACTATTATGTTCATCGGATAGGGTGTCTTTTCCAATGAAAAACGATACCAAGATTAGTATTTTTGGTTGTGTAGTTTTTGTTTTATGGCGCTCTGAATAACACCATGTCAGGTTCCCATTTTTGTCAATTTTTACCTTGAAGTCAGTGCCTGATCAATCGCACTTCGTGCTCGTCATAGCGTCGAGCAACCATGCCCATTCTCTCAGCACACGGCTGAATGCACACTAACAATAGCGCGCGTATTGCTCGTTGTTCGGACCATCAAATAATAGCATCTGGGTTATATTACCCATTCATCTAGTTCTGTATTGATTCTGGATCACTACATTAAAATTATATAATACCACGAACTCTGGCGGAGTGTAATCTCTTCCAAATAACGCACGACAAGCCACATCGTCACGGTGTCACAGTGTTACCTTGGAATTGCCCCACTGCAATTCAGCTTGTAGCTGTGAATGTGACATTTTTTTGGAATAAAATACCATTATTATTATTAAAGGAGGGGCGGGCGGGGTGGGGAATAGGTTTATCGGTACAAAAGCTGCCCCAAATTTATGTTGATAAACATGTATATTAATCTATTTTCTATGACCTTTATTCTGTGTTCACCATCAGTTATAAGCTATGAAAATTATAAACAACTATCTTGTTATAGGACCGTTAGGGTTATATTATGGCTTTCTTGTTTCAGAAAATAACGAAGGTGCACTATAATTAAAATAACAAACAAAATGGCTTCAGAATATTAATATTTGGTAAGATAAAACATGCATTGATCATTCATTTTCATCTGACATCAACATTCTGCAATTTATGCCAATGCAGAGAAATAAAATGTGTATAATTTCCGGTTTTTTCTTATTTTTTCAATCCTTCAATTTTAAGTAAAATAGATGTTTGTCATTAGAATAAATCAAAATGATGTTGCAAATTAAATCAATCATCATGTATTGAGAAATTAATCTTGAATAAATGTAAACTTGTTAATTTGTATTGTTTCCACCCGGCATTTTTATGTTGTACAATTTTTTTAATTCTCTTGACTCTTTCTCTCGGAAGTATAAGAGTTGACTTTTATGCCAGCTATCAGGTTTCCAGATTGAGTACTACTTAAGGCCTGGTCACATCTGACCGGATTGCGTAAACGTATAGAAAATAAGCGAAATAAAATCATTCGGTGACGAACGTAATCTCCATTGTTGCTCGAAGAATGGATATGAAATGGATTTAACGTACAAAAACGCACGATTACCAGACATCACCGTATGAGCAACGGACAACACCGTACGAGTAACTTACAAGAACCGGTCAAAACGAAAGTGGAACGTATAAGAAACTGACAAAACGTTCTTCAAACGTATTTATTAGCCCGGTCATATCTGACCGGATTGCGAAAACGTATGCCAAACGAACAGCAAAACTGTCAATCCGTTCGTATACGTTTCTTGTCCTTTTCTTGTTCAGTGTATACGTTCCTTGTACGGCGATGTCTGTTCTATCCGTTTGAAACGGACACCACCGAATACAGTCGTCCGCTGGTCGTACGTTTGTTGTGCGCTGTGCATCCATTTTGTTCGGAACTCGTACGTTTCTCGTCCTGTACTTGTCAGTTCGTATCCGTTGATGTCCGGTGGACCGGAAAACTAACGGATAACGAACAAAACGGATGCACAGCGTACAACAAACGTACGACCAACGGACGACTGTATTCGGTGGTGTCTGTTTCAAGTTCAAACGGATAGAACAGACATCGCCGTACAAGGAACGTATTCACCGAACAAGAAAAGGACAAGAAACGTATACGAACGGAGACAAACGGATTGACAATTTTGCTGTTCGTTTGGCATACATTTACTCAATCCGGTCAGATGTGACCGAGCCTTAAGCCAGCTTGATTCCATTTCCATAGAGAACAAAAGAAAGCAAAAAGCAAAAATGTATTTATTTATTAATAATATTAATTGTAACAAAATGTCCAACATCACAACATTAGCAGGGGGTAGATGTTGGACATTTATACAAGTTATTTTGTCATAATAAGCTTACAGTTGAAAGGCTAAAATATTAATAGTGTCTTGACAAAATGAAATGAACATTAAAACAGAAATTTTGTTTTTATATACAAACAAAATGTTTAAAAAGTGCACAATAGCTTGATAGCACTGTACAAAAATCATATAGCAAACAAAGGCCACGACAAAATAAAATTGGTCAAGGATTGGTAAAGAAAGACATTTGATGAAGGAAAATATGACAACATTAAAAAAGATAAGACAGAATAGGAAACATGGAACTGGAAACATTTTCACAAGTGCAGATCTATTAACAAAGAACAATATGTTGCCATTTTTTATCATTATACCACCATAAATGAAAATAAAGATAACACTTACAGAAAGTTAGAAACAGGAGATGTGAGTGGAATCGAGCACCAAATAAACAAAAACAACATGCAAGAACACTTTAAACAATGAAAGCAATATCCGACCAAAAAAACACCAGAATTTGAGAAAAAATATAGTTCTGTATGTACGCTCCCTCAATATCATTAAAATAAAAACAAAAACAAAATTTGCACGAAGTTGCGCTGCATGCGCTTGCATATTGTTAATGTTGTTGTAAAATTGTATATTGTTTTGTTCTATTTTTGATATGTTTCATTATCGCCGGAACTGCTTGATCTTTGAAATATGAAACGGCGAGACAAATGACATTTTTTACCATTTATTTCAGGCATTTATCGAATTCAAAGTAAGTTCATTTCAACTCCAATGTCATTAAAAACCTTTGGAAAATGTGTTTGATACATAGTGGAACATTTCATGCGACATACAAATGGGATTTTGGTCTTTTAGATCGATCGTCATACACATGAACTGCAGCTAAAATTCGGGTGAAATTCATGCATCGCTAGCGGTGTAGCGTAGATCAGCTATGCTCGGCAGTTCCGGCGGCGTGTATTGACACACACAGGTAAAACTGACTGACAATGACGCACACTCATGCACCCCTTTCGTCATGATGTGACGGACCGAAGGGTTTCCTTGACGGTACCTGCGTCAAAACTGTTTTGGTAAATGACCCAACCATGACGCACCATTCCCGGGGGTCGTTAGGTGCGTCATACAATTGATAAGTGCATAATACTACTAACTCAGTATGATCAGGCTACCAAATATGGCCCGTGCTGTAATATCGTGGTTAAGCGCAATAAGACTTATCGCGCAAGCAAAAACCATCTTCTGCGCGCTCATAATCAAGTGTGTACAAATGAATCCGGGGATGTTTTTTTTGCACAGGGGAATAAATGACATTGTTTCAGAATTGGCAGATTTGTCACGTTTATACAAATGTTTTGTGGATAGATTAAATCTTTAGGATTTTAAGAACACTTTGATGGCACTTTCATTGGAAAAAGTTTATTATTTTTCAAAGAAAACAGACTTTTTAAAAAGGGGGGCCATATTATGGCACCCTCTTTCAATGTGATTTTTTTTTTTTTTTTTTGGTATTCATTTATTTTCCCAAAATGTTATTTGTGATCATTTACCAAATAAAAAAAAACATTAAAAAATGTTGCCGATCCGATCAACCGATCCGATCATCAAGGTCAGTTACAGCATTAATAATACCCTAACCTAAACCCTAACCCTAACCCTAATTTAGTGGCTATAGGGCAATTCCATAAATATGTCAACCAGTAGGCCAAAATTTCAAAATCATCATTGGTCCAAATGATCAATTTGAAGGTAATAATGGGAAAGTTCAAAAACCATTCATTAAAAAAAAAATTGATCAAGGTCAAGGTCATGAGACCCTTCCAAATCAAGGCATACTGAAGAACTTTGTTATCACTAATTAAGGAAAAAATTCGTCGGACGTACACTTTTTGAGTACGTCCGACCATGTACGTCCGACACGGCATTGAAATGAATAGGTTTTTGCCAGCGTAAAACACTTAAATTCACACTGTATCCTAAGTATCTATATATGATTAAAGAGGGTATTCAAATGTAATATTTTTAAATTACTTATGATTCATATCCCTAATTCTAACAAATCATCATAATATGGCTGGACATTCCATAGTCACATTTTTGTATCCTATTTACATACTAATACTACACACTATCATGCTGTCATTAAACTAGATGGATCTTCGACTGCGCGCAGTCGAAAATTATGCCTCCGCTATGACGCGATTTTTAATATCAAGCCCAAAATAACGTGTGCACTGAAAAAACAATTTTCATATATATTTTGAGTTCTGTGAGACTCCAAGACTACATTGGCTCCCAAGAAATATTCAGGTACCAAGTTAGATTGAAATCTGACATTCAGTTCTTGAGATTTTGCCATAACAAGCCATTTTTGCATAATATATTGAGTCATGTGACCTTGACCTTTGACCTCATGACCCCCCAAATCTAATCCAATCATTGCCACCCCGATGTGTATGTAACTCATCCCAAGTTTGAAATTGATCCGTCAAATGGTTCTTGAGATATCGCGAGAAGGATGCTTTTTTGCATATATTGAGTCCTGCGACCTTGACCTTTCACCCCATGAACCCCAAAATCTAATCAGATCATTGTGACCCCAATATGTACACTCATACCAAGTTTGAAATAGATCAATCAACCGCTTCTAGAGATATCGCGAGAACAAGGCATTTTTGCACATATATTGAGTCCTGTGACCTTGACCTTTGACCTCATGAACCCCAAAATCTAATCAGATCATTGTCACCCCAATATACTCATACCAAGTTTGAATTTGATCTGTCAACCAGTTTTAGAGATATCGCGAGAACGAGGCATTTTTGAACATATATTGAGTCCTGTGACCTTGACCTTTGACCTGATGAACCCCAAAATCTATTCAGATCATTGTCACCCCAATATGTACACTCATACCAAGTTTGAAAGTGATCCGTCAACCGGTTCTTGAGATATCGCGAGAACGAAAACGGGACGTACGTACGGACGGACAACCCAAAAACATAATGCCTCAGGCCACTTCGTTGGCGGAGGCATACAAATATATCATAAAAACATACTTCAGGTGGACCATGTTGTATTAGGGCAATTCCAAGCAAACATTGACATAACCACTGATTTTTCAAATTCGTTGTACCATAACAAATTTGGTATCAAATGAAAGCTAAAAGATTGAACTTTCCAAAAATGTATTTTGTTTTTGAAAAAAAAAATTGTAAACTATTATTTTATTGTTAATATATAGCATAAATTAATTTTCAGTTATTTTCACAAAACATTCAATTAAATATTAAGCATAAAAGAACTGCGAAAAGGAGTATTCATGAAATTTTATTTCAGTGTTGATAGGATCATTGCTTCAATTTTTCAGATAAATATCAATTTCGTCATTTTCGCTCTTCGTTCCGCTTCAGTGACTGTCTTATTTACAATCATTAATATGTCACGGCGTTACACTAAAAACATATATTTTTAATATTTCTGGAAAAATATGAATGGGAATGAAATAATTTTTTGTTTTCTCTGTATTAGCCCATAGGGCTATAATATGCATGCTGAATAGCAGCATTATCTTTTACCACTTATTAATATAATCAATATCAATTTGGTCACGGCGTTACGTTTTGTGTAACGCCGTGACGCTACCTACTGAATTCCCATTGACATAACACAGTAGACATAATCAAATAGTGTAAGATATTTTTTGTAGGTATGCTTGGGCATTGCTCATGCTATAATTATATGAATAGGGTCAGTTGATAATGTTTCCATCTCAAAGTTACCCGAGTCATGTATGTGTATGGGTTGTATGTCCGTCTGTCTGTATGTGCATCTGTATATCAGTGTTCTTTTTTTTGCAATATCTCAAGAATCGTTGGATGGATTTCGTTCAAACTTTGTACAATCCATGTATTTAGAGGTACAAATTATTGGATATGATTTTGGTCCATGAGGTCAAAGGTCAAAGGTCACATAGCTAACAAATATGCAAAAATTATATTATTATCAAGATAGTTTGAGAATCCTTGAAGGATAACATGATAATAATACTGGTATGCGTCCAGTGAAGTATATGACCTGATTAGGGAATGGGGTCATGGGAGGTCATAGGTCAACAGGTCAAAATATTTTTGTTGTTTTTTGTTCTCACAATTAAGTTCCAGAATCAATGTTAGAAAGAGTACTGTAGGTAAAAGACAATTTTCTGAAACTGTTTGGGGCACAGGTCAAAGGTCACTCGGATAATTACCAATTCAAAAACAAACATTTACTAACTCTGAAATCATGTTACATGAAACAAATCACTTGCAAATATGCACTGTGCAGACCAAAAATTAAACATTTGTATGTTATTTTGAGAAACAAGGTCAAAGGTCAGATGTCAAAGGTCTCATATTTCATTGTTACATTTAAGTATGTATTTTGGTTTTAATATTTGATGGTTCCATTAACTAACTTCTGAAATAGATAAGAATTTCAATTATGTCCTAAAAGATTTTTTGATCAATAGAGGGCGCTGTGCTGCAAATTTGTGTCATGCGGATGATCATTTAATAGCATCTTGGTTATATCACCCATTCATCTAGTTCTTTATTGATTCTGGATCACTACATTAAAATTATATCATATTATTCATCTCTTTAATATCTCCCATATATATATAACATGTACAATTCAGAGGTCACGGCGTTACAGTCACGGCGTTACAGTGCATAGATACATTTATGATATCATATTTACTATGAGCATTGGATTTTGTGAAATTTTGTCTACATTTTTATTTGGATGTTCTAGCTTGATGTCTAATACAAAGAATCAATGTGACAAAAGTGCAAAATGTTCCTGTAGTTCACAGAGTTTACTTAGTTTCTTAGCATGTAAGAAACCCATGTCTTTTTGCCGTCACGGTGTTACGGCAGATATTGATATTCATAATTAATAATTTATTGGGAATTTTGGTTTTCTTGCCTATTGTAAATTATTGGTAGGATAGTGGTTACAGATGCATATCAAAAGTTGGTTCTAGATATTTAGATTTGATGAGTTATTTGGACTTTCATTGTGAGAAACACCCTCTGACCGTCACAGCGTTTGCTTGGAATTGCCCATTATTTAATTTTGACTCACTTAGGCAATTTAACAATTTTCTTAGGAAAGAACAACAAACATACATTTTCGGAAATAATATCGCTAGTGATATTCGTTTGTCTCGCAATGTATGGTCAAACTAGGAATCTAAACGATCATGACGTTTCGTATGCCGCTGCAATACTTTGTCAAATGATAAAATCTAATGTAGACACTCGGTTTTTATGCTCTACCGTGGCTCCAAAACACACTCTCGCATGAGCGAGTGCGTTCCTGATAGGTCAGCAACAAACCGCGTCTATTGGCCGGTGCACACGGGCATTCAACCAATCAACGGAACACTGGTGCGGCCCGCCTGCCGAACCAGCGTACGATACGTCGCCATGACACTATCCCGACCAAACCGGCCCACAATGGCTGATCCCAACCCACGGTAGAACAGAGCCACCTTCTTGCTACAACGCTCATATCTACGTATCAATTTCAGGGCAAGGCGCCCGTATGTTCAATCAATAATAGTAGACACTACGTCATGATCAATAATAGTAAATATATATATGGTCGGGGTAGTGTCATGGCGACGTATCGTACGCTGGTTCGGCAGGCGGGCCGCACCAGTGTTCCGTTGATTGGTTGAATGCCTGTGTGCACCGGCCAATAGACGCGGTTCGTTGCTGACCTATCAGGAACGCACTCGCTCATGCGAGAGTGTGTTTTGGAGCCACGGTAGAGCATAAAAACCGAGTGTCTACATTAGATTTTATCATTTGACAAAGTATTGCAGCGGCATACAAAACGTCATGATCGTTTAGATTCCTAGTTTGACCATACATTGCGAGACAAACGAATATCACTAGCGATATTATTTCCGATACTATATCCGCAATGGATTATATATTTACTATTATTGATTGAACATACGGGCGCCTTGCCCTGAAATTGATACGTAGATATGAGCGTTGTAGCAAGAAGGTGGCTCTGTTCTACCGTGGGTTGGGATCAGCCGTTGTGGGCCGGTTTGGTCGGGGTAGTGTCATGGCGACGTATCGTACGCTGGTTCGGCAGGCGGGCCGCACCAGTGTTCCGTTGATTGGTTGAATGCCCGTGTGCACCGGCCAATAGACGCGGTTCGTTGCTGACCTATCAGGAACGCACTCGCTAATGCGAGAGTGTGTTTTGGAGCCACGGTAGAGCATAAAAACCGAGTGTCTACATTATATTTTATCATTTGACAAAGTATTGCAGCGGCATACGAAACGTCATGATCGTTTAGATTCCTAGTTTGACCATACATTGCGAGACAAACGAATATCACTAGCGATATTATTTCCGATACTATATCCGCAATGGATTATATATTTACTATTAACATACATTTTGTGATGCAAAATCAAACCTAAACTTCAAATTTACATTATATGGGCGATTCCACGTTACGGGTGTTACGTTTTAGACTGACTTTGGGCCATATAAACCCTTCCCAGAAAAAAACTGTATATGATTAAAGAGTGTATTCAAATGTAATATCTCTTAATTACTTATGATTCATATCCCTAATTCTAACAAATCAAATATGGCTGGACATTCCATAGTCACATTTTTGTATCCTATTTACGTACTACACACTATCATGCTGTCATTAAAAAATATATCATAAAAACATACTTCAGGTGGACCATGTTGTATTATTATTTAATTTTGACTCACTTAGGCAATTTAACAATTTTCTTAGGAAAGAACAACAAACATACATTTTGTGATGCAAAATCAACCCTAAACTTCAAATTTACATTATATGTGCGATTCCACGTTATGGGTGTTACGTTTTAGACTGACTTTGGGCCATATAAACCCTTCCCAGAAAAAAACTGTAAGGAGTATATCAAATTAAATACACCCATGGGATAGAAGAGTATGTACACTAAATACAAATAGTTATTAGCAACAACAGCTTTTTAAATATTAACATTGAAATTATAATACAAATTGTATCACCGTTACGGGTGTTACGGCACAAAACTACATTTTTTTTGGAAAACAACTTTACTTCAAAAAGTCTGTGAAGTTTGAGGGATTAGAATGGTGCCATTGGTACAGAAAGGTAGTGTATACCATGGTTAGTAATGTAGGATAAACTGATTGTATCTAGAACACTCTGAAAACAAATTATGTCATCAAGATGAACGTTACGGGTGTTACATTTTTCGTTACGGGTGTTACGCTGTGTGAAATGAAATGTTGAACCCTGCTTCAAAAGTGTTATTTCATGGAAGCGTTCTAAGTTACATGAAAATTTATGAAATAGAAAAGTAAAAATGGTCTTCAAGTACATTTAAGTTGTATAATACGATATCATGTGACCTTAGAACAATAAGCATCTAGTAGTTTAAAACTGTTGCCATATCAAGAAAATTACCAATTTGAGCAAAAATCATCTTAAATACAGAAATTGAAAGTACATTTATGATTATTATTGGAGTAAAAATGTGCACTATTCCTGGCATTTTAAGAACATTTTCAGCAAATTTAACCCTTTTAAAAACAAAAACAGGTACAAATTGGCCTGTAAAATACAACCACAATTTTTTAAATTTCGAGTATACATTGATGAAAAACTATCTCTTTTTTATGATTTTATAAATTTATTTTAAATAAAAATCCATCTCATGACCTTCACAATTTTGAAGCCTTACAAGCCTCTTTACAAAAATTGTTTTAAAGATACACTTCCTCTGTGCACATTCACAAACATATGTTCCCAAACAAATGCAAAAATTATGTCCTATACCCCCCAAAATTAAAATATTCATGCAATACATTTTACCAATGTGAAGCCAGACCACCAGGAAAATGTCACTCTTTCCGCCCTTATTTTCCTTCATTTATCCTACCTATCTTGTCTATAAACCTCTCTTTATTATCTTCATTTAAAGCTGCTTACTTAACTATTTGTACTTTCTTGTCCAATATTCAATTGAATATCAGGCCTTAAAAGTAATATTTCCACATTTTCCACAAAATGCCCATTTATTGTATATCTTTGTTAATTTGTAACACCCGTAACAATATTGTTATGCGTGTTACATTTCTTCAATGACAACATTTCTGTGAATAGACTTTAACTGAAAAGCCATTTTACGTCCAGCTTATTCATATTGTTGCATAGCAAATACAATTCAAAATGTGTCATCCTAAGTCAGTTTTTCTGTGTGCCATGATCTATCCAAGCTTAAAACATTACGGATGTTACATTTTTCCCCCCCTGAACTAGAAAATATCAAGTTTTTTTCTTAAAGCAGCATTCCTTTCCGTATTAAATGTATTATTGACATTTAAAACATTATCCAAATGTTCCCATATTAATTTAAAGGTACTTTGACCACTATAACTAGCTCAAACTTTGCCAACCATAGCACTCGTAACAACCCTAACAAAAACGTTACGGGTGTTACATTTTTTTAAAAATAGATTTATTTCAAATTTATTCAAGATTGAACTTTCATTTTTACATCAAGCAGTTCACACCATTGTGTAAACACAGCTTTTTTAATATTAAGTTTCTTGCTCTCTGTATTTGGTTGCTATGGTTACTTATAGCTTACAAGCGTTACGGGTGTTACGGACTCGCTTCACATAAACATCAGAACTTTAGTGATCTTCCATAAATCAGCATATGAAACACCTGGTTTTGTTATCATGTAAAAAGTGACACCTCAGCTGCACAAAAATGCAAGAATAAAGTGATTAATCACTACTTGAATTGATTTTTTTGGCTACATAATATTATGTAAATTTGGGCAGAAAATATCGCTAAAGCAGTAAGAAAGTGCCTATTTTTCGCAATAAATTTTCAATATCACCCCAATCATATAAACATCAATCTTTACAGAATTATAAACCCCATATGATACTCTTTGATAAAATAGGTGAAAAAATTGCATTTGTAATGTTTTAATTTGGGGGGTTCAAGGGGTATGATTGAGTGACCCCCACATCGGCACACTAAAACGTTTCCGACAGTTTAAGACTTGAAATTGTACAAATTTCTTGAAATTGTACTCACACATTGAGAAAATAGTGCAGATTCCGATGCGATGATCAGATTTGCGATGTATTAATTATATTTTGAGATAGCGCCTTCGAACGCGCGCGTGGTTTTTTGGCTTCACAAGTTCGAAGTGTTTTTAATGCCGGCACCCCCTCAACTCTCGTTGACAATGCACGCAACTCAAAATTTCTTGTGCGATGTTAATTTTGTTGGCATCATTTCACAAATTTACTCGTAGCGGACGATCTATGCATTATTTCTCCTCAAAATTTTGACCAGTTTAGTTTTTAAGGGTAGCGCGCATCATCACATGCGCAATTTTTCACAACACGCGCAAAAACAAATATTACGCAGTGTGCCGAAAAAACAGTGCCGATGTGTAGTACACCTACCATACATCTCATGGAATTGCCCATAAATCTAGTTCATGTAGTCCCATCAGTGCATATTCATGTTAGTGAAGATTAATTGTGTTTTTATTTGTATTAATATTATTATACTGCCATAATTTAATGGTACAGTGATAACATGTTTATATCTACCATTTAAGACAACATTAGGGCAATTCCAAGGTAACAGCGTGACGGTCGGAGGGTGTTTCTCACGATGAAAGTCTAAATAACTCACAAAATAAAAATGTCCAGAACCAAATTTTGATATGCATCTGTTACCACTATCCTACCAATTATTTACAATAGGAAAGAAAATCAAAATTCCCACTAAATTATGAATTATGAATATCAATATCTGCAGTAACAGCGTGACGGCAAAAAGACATGGGTTTCTTACATGGTAAGAAACTAAGCAAACTCTGTGAACTACAGGAACATTTTGCAATTTTGTCACATTGATTCTTTGTACTAGACATCAAGCTAGAACATCCAAATAAAAATGTAGAAAAAATCCAATGTAGTCATGTAGTCATCCAGAATCTATACAGAACTAGATGAATGGGTATGTATAACCCAGATGCTCTGAAATGATGGTTCGCATGACACAAATTTGCAGCCTAGCGCCCTCTATTGATAAAAAATGTTTTTGGACATAACTGAAATTCTTATCTTTTTCAGAATTTAGTTTGAGGAACCATCAAATATCAAAACCAAAATACAAACTTAATTGCAACAATGAAATATTAGACCTTTGACATCTGACCTTTGACCTTATTTCTCAAATTAGCATACAAATGTTTAATTTTATGTCACACAGTGCATATCTACAAGTGATTTGTTTCATGTAACATGATTTCAATGTCAGTAAGTTTTTGTGTTTGAATTGGTAATTATCCGAGTGACCTTTGAACTGTGCTCCAAACATTTTCATAGAATTTTCTTTTATCTACAGTACTCTTTCTAACATTAATTCTGGCATTTTTTTGTGTGATCAAAAATAAACTACAATAATTTTACCTGTTGACCTTTGACCCCATGACCAAATTCTATAATCAGGTCATCTACTTCACTGAACGCATACCAGTATTAATTATCATGTCATCCTTCAAGGATTCTTGAAATATCAAGAGAATTATATATTTTTTGCATATTAATTAGCTGTGACCTTTGACCTCATGGCCCCAAAATGTATCGGGCCAAAGCCAAAAGTATGGGCAAATGCGACGGGACGGAATTTGATATTTTGATCATACAAACAAAAATAAAGATGTGACTGGATAAAATTTGGTTGTTACATGGACAGGGTAAAGTGATGAATATTATCAAACAGAAAAATAGAAAAATTTATGAGTCTGTTGCCATGGTAACTACATGTTTTTGAAGCGCGACGGGATGGAACAATAGAATGACACAATTTTTTGTTTTGCAAACAATGTTGTTTTCTATCAAAAGTAAAATCCTAGTTAAATCCTGCCATGCATCATAAGAAAGGTATTTTTAAGGTGTTTTTAAATTTAATTTTTGTAATGTGGTGTCGGCGCGACGGGACGGAAACGCGACGGGACGGAAATTAGGTCATGTACAAAACAAATGGCAAATTTTTCAATTGCAATAATTTTCAATCCCTCATGAATTTGTTTGCCATTTTAAACATTTATTTCACCTAATGGCCAATACAAAATAGTTTTAAGCTTATTTAGTATTGATATCACAGTAAAAAGAGAAAATTACTAATTTTACCCATTGGACCATGTACAAAACAAATAGCATTTTTTTTGTATACAAATTTATTTCCTTTTTTTAAAAAGATTTATTAATGTTTTAAGATAAAAATTACATACTACTAGCTAAAATAGCATTTTTTATCATTTGCTTGCTTGGATTTCAAAAAAAATCTGAACAAATATTTATAGTAAGTGTGGAAGCACTGCTGTACATAGCTTATGGAGAAGATGGCAATAAATAACTGCTCTAATATTGAGTGACGCTAAAAAATGGATGTCAAAACGCGACGGGACAGAAAAATGTCAGAATAAGGCAATTTTTTGCCCAACTAAAGAGGGCAGTATTATACGAAATGTAGGTGGTACAATTGTCCTATGCATGAGCTATCCAAAAACACTTCTATATTTCTAGAATGAATCTTAGTTTTTTTATAAATCAAATTTTTCAAAATTCCGTCCCGTCGCGCTGTGAGGGCGCTTTTCATTATTTAAAAGTGTATTACAGGAAATCCGAGAGACGGTATGCTTAGCCGAACAAAGTTCCGGAAACTGCAGATACCCACCTTTCCTATCATACATGAAAGAATATGATTTTTTCAATTTGAAATTTGTACCCTTGGGTTGACTACTTTTGGCTTTGGCCATATCAGATAATCCATACCTCTGAATACATGTCTTGTACAAAGTTTAAACAGAATCCATCTAACGATTCTTGAGATATTGCAAAAAAAAAGTAGGTTGCGTCACGCTGTTACCCAAAAAGTAACAGCGTGACCAAATTGATATTGCTTAGATTAATTAGTGGTAAAAGATAATGCTGCTATTTAGCATCCATAATATAGCCCTATGGGTGAATGAAGAAGAAACAAAAAATAATTTCATTCCCATTCATATTTTTCCAGAAATATTAAAAATACCTGTTTTTAGGGTAACAGCGTGACATATAGATGACTATAAATGAAACAGTCACTGAAGCAGAACAAAGAGCGAAAATGCCGAAATAGATATTTATCTGATAAATTGAAGTAATGTTCTTACCAACACTGAAAGAAAATTTTATGAAAACCTATTTTTGCAGATCCCTTTTAAGCTAAGTATATTTTATGAATATAATTGAAAATTAATTTATGCTAATTAATTCCTATGAAATAATAGTTTACGCCCAAATTTTTTTTGAACAAAATGCATTTCTGAATAGTTTAATCTTTAAGCTTTAATTTGATACCAAATATGTTATGATTCGACGAATTTGAAAAATGGGTGCTTATGTCAATGTTTGCTTGGGATTGCCCATTAGTTACTAATTATGACTTCAAGTGTCTATTTACAGCAAATATTTCAGCAGCAAGTAGACTTGCATTTGTTTAACACATGTACGTCCGACATGGCAGTCTTGTACGTCCGAAACAAAAATAAAACGTAAATATTCCATGCTTCGAAGGGAATTTTTTTTTCTTTTTTCATATTTCCCATCATTTCCAATCTATTATCTAAAATCCAAATCTAATCCAAATGGCCCCAAAAAATGATAAACTTCAGAGTTTTCAAGTTGAATTCCTCTTGTCAGAAAAATCATTTTCTCTGCGTACGTCCGACCATGCAGTGTTTTTTAATCGGTACAAGGACATTATGGTGGTAAAATCTGAATAAGTTATATTATTATTTTCTACTCATCATTAGCAACCTATCACATCAAATCTTATGATTTACATTAACTTCTTCTTTAGTACCTAATTGAAGTGTGTGAAATGTACGTCCGAATTTATGGAATTGCCCTATAAAAGGCTAGCCTATACTTATAGTCGTCTAGGTCAGATTAGTGGCTATACTACTACTAGGTCAGTATATTTAGTGGCTATACGTCAGATTAATAAGTATAAGTCGGTATACACACATGTGCTGCTGTAAGAATAGCCGGCGTGTGGCTGTATCCACATCTACACTGTAAGTAACTATGATCAGCTCTGTGCGTAGCACAGAGCTGTGAATTACTGACGATCGAAATGGTGTAGCGTTTTTGCGATGAGGTGTTTTTATCACCTTTAATTATAATTTTTTTGTATTTGGTTAACCTTTTCTAGAGAACAAAAGTGCGTTTTATCTGCGCGCTACATAGAAATTATATGAAAAGAATAATAACTTACCTCAAATTGATGATTAATCCCAAACGGCTTCGCACAAATATTCGAAATTGTCCTGTCGCCTCCAAAGTCATCGGCAATGCATGCTGGGATATATAGGCGAGGTTTTATTCCGGTTCCGCGCGTAAGTGGCGATCGGTTGACTAATACATATAAGCCAGGCCACTGTACTCAATGTTAACCTAACCGCCTGGCTCGTACGCCAAAGTTTGACCTGCGACCTCACGCATGCGCACTGTGGACACAAATTCGGATACCATTTTGGAATTTTTGCTTCTTACCACAATCTGGACGATAAAAACCTAATTTTGTGAATAAATACACCGAATGGAGCCTCATGTATCAAGACAGTGGACCATTGATGTCCATGGATAACATCCGTCGTAAGTATAAAACCAGATATAAATTGTATAGTATCTTATATACTATTTTTACCAATAATTGTTACGAGCGGTACACCTAACACACACTTCAATATGCCAGGCTCTGTGCTACGCACAGAGCCTGGTTAGGTTACACTGTAAGATGGTTCTGTATACATACAGTAACCATTTACCTTACACTAGTGCTTATCGTGGTCGAAGCTACCTTTCCGATTTTTCTCTCTCACATACCTTCTCTTTCTCACTTCTTTTGCGCTCCAGCTATATATAAATGGATAGTGCAACATTTTATCATTTTTTATTATACACATTTTAATAAAAATACGTTCTGCTATGCTCACCAAATCTGCATTTTCAGCGGGAAAATTTTTGTGAGTCCGTCTTCCTTCGGGAATTGGCAGGAAAAGGCCGACTGTACACGCGCCAGCTATCGGTACGGTAGCAGATATCGATATAACATGTAAACATGAAAGTTCGTTCAACTAGTCTTTTACAAGGCGTAATCATTTAGTCACATGAATGTATGTTGGTAGCAGAGCGTGATGACATTGGTTCACATAATTACGGCGTTAATAGTCAACGTCTTGATGGAAGATCAACATCCGATCTCGAATGGTCGACACTCGAAGAGAGTGCACAGTAGCAGCGTCACGTAACTAAACATCGCTATGCAATGCATTGTGTCGCATGTACGTAATTGCAGCGTAGAGAGCGCACTCGGACACGAACCAGAAAAAAACCGAGTCGCCATTACAACACAGTCAGCATGCTAGAAACGGGCATTCACGTCGACGTTAACGCAAAATTGGCTAAATTTACACATTTTGGACAAGAATTTTCATTTTGAAAGTTCCATCTGGAGTGAAATGGTGAGTTAATGCATAAAACAAATATATTAGCGCCTGATTGTGATCGATAATGGTGATGATGCTGCTTACTGAAAGTAGCATGATTTTGTGTAAGATGTGGTGCATGTCAACAGCACGTTCGAACACGTAAGTGAATGGCGATGAGTGTATGTGTGGCTGTATCCATATCCGGCTGTAGTGGCTGTATAACTATCATTTGTATGGTAAACTAAGTCTAAAGACACACGCGTGTGGTTTGCACTTCCTTAAAAATTAGGGGGGCCATATTCGGACACCGCATCAATCCATCATAACTAGATTTGGTCCCTCTGTATTTTGTGCGTGCATGAAATGCCAACAAAAAGACAGTGAAAACAGCTACCATGAGGCATGAGCTTTTAAATGCGCGTACAAATGAATGGGAAAACTGCTGCGCGAAGTTTGGACCCCCTTTTAAAGTTTTAGTTGTCAATAAAAATGGAAGCCGAGGGTTTCAAAAACAGGCCGAAATAAGTAATTTAAATTGTGTGATCTTAAAACCCAAACATGTTTATTATATACTACAAAATATTCTGAATAACCTGGTATTAGAATCATTATACAAATCAGTATATTTCTTGTCGAAATGATGTGTTAAAAGTTAACTGCGCGAAGTTTGGTACCCCCATGGCCGGCCCCACCATACTGGCAACAACAACATCGCACACAGTTCACAACCACAACACAGCAGCGCAGGTAGGTACGGTACCGTTACGTCACACTCATCATAGTACAGAACTATCACTCAGTATCATGGGTACCCACCTGCCTTGACTAGATCTAGGTAGTCTATTGTTCATAAATTTGCTTACCTCGGGAGGCAAGTTGCTCATTGAACAAGTTGAGACCTCCACTTTGTCTTGACTAGACATGAAATCTGATAAATTCCAGCTAATGTCCATCTTGCTTATTATTTATAATACTACCGTACGTAGTATACTGCATGCTAGTAATATGCTGCGCGCAATTTCACATTATTTCTCTATACAATTACACGGGAACGGTAGTACCGTACCCGCGGGTAGCCGGTTAAGTTGCGTACCTACATCGCCTATCCAGATTGAGCGCGCTGCCATTTTGACAGCTCCAGAGCGCGCTGCATTTTGACAAATCTGCACGCGCGGATGACGTCATCCGCACACTTAGAAGCCCTTCGATCTTTTTTGATCAACTCTTCTTCTTCTTCTTCCTTATAAGTGCAGACTTCATAAAGTTTGAAGATTACGCACTGTGTGTGGTGCACATACAGTTCAATGAACGCATACAAATTAAACAAAACAAAAACAAAAACAGAGACGCGACAGCACAATAAAACACAAACAACAAGGGGGTTGGGTGTTTAGATGCAGGCGGCTACCCTCACTGCTGCTCTGAATGCATTGAGTGAAGGGAAGGCTGCTGGGTCAATTTTCAACGAGTTCCAGTCCTTGATAGTGCGAGGGAAGAAGGATGAAGAGCACACTTGAGAGCTGCATTGTGGAGTGAAGAATCTACTTCCATGTCCTCTGGTGCTTGTACTTAGTGTAGTAAGGTGATCATTCCAGGGTACATCTACTAGCCCAAAGCGGATCTTGTAGAGCATCGCTAGCCGGCCCTGTATTCTTCTATCTTGTAGGGATTGCCATTGGAGCCTGTCCATTAGGTCGGTGACACTTGCTCTGCGGTCGTAAGTTCTCATGACGTACCTGGCGCTGTTCCGTTGTACCTGTTCCACTTTTTTGATATTTCTTTGGGTGTGGGGGTCCCATACAGAGGCTGCATACTCCGTTATTGGTCTCACGTATGTCTTGTAGGTCGCCTCTTTGATCTTCCGGCTTGCATTGCTGAAGTTCCGCGGGAGAAAAGCTCTGGTAGAGTTAGCTTTCTTAGTGGTGACGTCGACATGTTGGTTGAAGTTGAGCCGACTATCAACATGCAGACCAAGATACTTGGCAGATGACACCAGTTCCAGGGTGGTTCCATGTATTTGGTAAGAGGAAGTGATGGGATGCCTTTTCTTGGTGATACGAATGACTTGGCATTTCGAGGGATGGAACTTCATCATCCAAGTGCGTTCCCACTCCATATCATCCTGCAGTAGCGCAGCGTCCCTGTCAGTTGAAATGCGTCTGTACAATGCGCAGTCATCAGCGAAGAGTCGAGGTGTTGAGTACTTCGCACATTCAGGTAGATCATTGATGAATGCCAGGAACAGGAGAGGACCGAGGACACTGCCTTGTGGCACGCCAGACGTGACTTTGGCAGTGTTGCTGATCTTGCCATCCACGATCACTTGTTGGGTACGGTCTTTGAGGAAGTCCTCTACCCACTTCAGTGTCGAGCCGCGAACGCCGTAGTGCTGGATCTTGTGGAGTAGCAGTCTGTGCGACACCTTATCAAAGGCCTTGGCGAAGTCGAGAAGAATCATATCGGTCTGTCCTTTATCATCGATACTCTTGGCGAGGTCTTTGATTGTGAGGATAAGTCGAGTGTCGCATGATCTCCTCTTCCTGAATCCATGTTGCGCATCACTGAGGATTTCTTGTGCCTCTAGATGGTTGATGATCGCACCATGCACAACATGTTCACATAGCTTACTCAGTATGGCTGTCAAGGAGATGGGTCTGTAGTTAGCCGGTGACGATCTGCTCCCCTTCTTGAAGATGGGTACGACGAGGGCCTTTTTCCACGCAGAGGGTACACGACCTTGGTTCAGGGAGGCTTGGTAGAGGAGTGCGATTGCTGGGGCAATTTCCTCTGCAGTTTCTTTTAGGAGCCTGGCAGGAATCCCATCAGGTCCCGAAGCCTTGTGAGGGTTTAAGTTCTTGAGCAGTTTGACGATTCCTCTGCTGTTGATGAGGATCTGATTCATTGTCGGATGAGAGGAGGGTCCAAGATCGGGCAAGGCTGATGTGTCATCGATGGTAAAAACAGAAGCGAACTGCTTGTTTAATAGGTCAGCCTTAGACCTCGGATCGCTAAACATCTGTGGCCATATTCATAAAAGCCCGATAGCCTATCTGTCAGCTAGGCCTTATCTCATTGCCAAAATGCCACTTTGGACGATAACTAGCGGCGAACTTACGGAACTCGCTTGGATGATCACCTTTGTTTTCACAGACCAGTGCATAACACACACGTGCATAGGTATGTCTTTTATGTGTGTAGATTTTGCACGCTGCCTATGCCCTTACCATATTGACCAATCAACGAGCGTTTAAGCCCTGTAATACAATAGCCATTTAAAATCTTCGTAGCGGGTTGCTAAATCGTAATTCAAGAAGCACTGCTAACCATACCGATAACAAGCTAACAACTCGGATGATCTAATTTATTCATCGTGGCTGTCATGGTAACATTCATCTGTTGCAAGTTTGTTTGACATCGCATAAAAGCGCAGTTTACTCGAACGTGTGAATGAACGCATTGTTCCTTATTGTTCCAATCATAAAAGCGTCTTATTGAGTTTGTTATGTGTTCTACAACGTGATACAGTAAGGGGGGGGTAGTATACCATAAGTGTCTTATCTGGGGTAAACGGGGGGGGGGGGGGGGGGGGGGGCGGTAACTTGTGTCCAAAACAAAAAGCTTGCTATAATTCCTATATTCAATTTCAATTCAATTCAATTCAATTTATTCTTGCTTCCAACAAAACATTACAAATGAATAATGATAATTTGCACAAAATAGTGATATACATATTGGAAACAAGAGGGGTCCACTAAAAAGCAATGCTTGTACAATTGTGGAACCCTCAAATAATAGTTAGGTATATTGTACATTTAAATTAACACATTCTAGACTACAACAACATAAACAAATATAGAGAGGAAAAAGGGGGAAAAGGGGATGCCAACAGAGACCAACATGGGACAAGAGAGAACTTTACATGACACAAATAGGAGAAGACGCACACAATACAAACAATGAGACACTGCCAAAAGGAAGTGAGAGATCGGAGGTACAAATGTATGTAAAAGATAACCTGCAAGTGGGGTTCAAGTGAAAATAAGGAAAAAGACTTGCGCATAATAGAATGGAACAATGCATGAGAAGGCACAATATATAATATCAGATTACATTTTGAGTCCGCGAGTAATTAAAGAATGACCTTGTTTAAGGATGACGTAAGCACGAAATAAGAGTAAATGGGAGATATAATTCAATGATGTTTATAAGATTGTAATAAAAACAATTTTAATTTTTTCTTAAAGATATTAATCGATGGAGCATTTTTTATTTCATTACTTAAAGAATTCCATAATTTAGGACCTTCATATATAAATGTATTTTGAGCAAGTAGGGTCCGCAAGAGAGGTAAATGAAATTCTTCAGAATGTCTAGTTGGATAATTATGAACTGAACTATTTTTAAAAAACATTTCTTGAAAAACAGATGGTAGCATGTTATTATTATAATTATACATAAATTGACCAAGTTGAAATAAAAATAGGTCTTTTTACCTTCAGTATCTTATTTTCTAAAAATAAAGAGTCAGTATGGGAGCGAAAATGGGAATTACAAATAATACGAATAACCTTCTTTTGTAATAACAACACTTTATCTAATAAAGTTTCATGTGTGTTTCCCCAAACTAAAAGACCATAATTTAAGTATGGGAGTATCAAAGAACTATAAAGCATAATTAGTGAAGTAAAAGGAAGACATGTTTTTACTTTATAAATAATACCAATATTACGAGAAATAGTTTTACAAATATTATCAATATGACGTTTCCAAGAAAGGTTACTATCAACCGTTACACCCAGAAATTTAATGAATGAAACACGCTCCAATGGGGTGTTTTCAAAAACTATGTTAGCCGGTAACGAAGAATCTATAGATTTACATATATTTCGTTTTCTGGAGATTCAATGATAATTTGTTTGCTCTAATCCATAATGAAATATGACTCAATTCAATATTAATAATTTCAACTAATCTATGAGAATCCGTATGAGAAAAAAACAAATTTGTATCATCAGCAAAAAGTACGAATGACAAAATTTCGGACGATCGACAGAAGTCATTAATATATAAAATAAATAAAAGTGGGCCTAATATACTACCTTGTGGAACACCACAATTTATATTACGGGGAGCTGAAGAGTTATCATATAAAAATACATACTGCCTTCTGTCTGAAAGATAGCTCCTGAACCACTCCAAGGCCAACCCACGTATACCATAATGTGAAAGTTTATAAAGTAAAATATCGTGGTTAATCGTGTCGAAGGCCTTGGAGAAGTCAGGAAAATGCCTATCGTATGAGACGATTTGTCGATTGCATGAGCTACCTTCTCAATAAAGGACAATAATGCGTGTACAGTATTGTGTTTTTCCCTAAATCCAAATTGGAGACTAGAAAAAATATTGTTATTTTTAAAAAAGGATACTGTACGAGAATATATTGTCTTTTCTAAAATTTTTGAAAAAGAGGATAATAAGGAAATCGGTCGATAATTATTTACATCTAATTTATCGCCCTTTTTAAACAAAGGAATTACTTTGGCAATTTTCATAGAGTTTGGTACCTGGCCATATAATAAAGACAAGTTAAAAATATGAACGAGAGGATCCACAACAGAAGGTATAATGCCCTTTAAAATAAAATTATTAATTTCATCATGGCCAGAACTTTTCTTAGAATCAAATTTCGAAACAATATCTAAAATTTCATATCTGTGAATAGGAACAAAAAATATAGAGTTTGAATTGGGCTGGCCCAAAAAATCAGCAAAATGCTTATTTGATGCGGGAATATTAACAGCAAGATTTTCACCAATCGAAGAAAAGTAATTATTTAAAATATTTACTATATCCCTAGGATCCTCAACAATCTCATCATTAAACTTAATTTTTGTTATGTCAGATTTATTATTAGTAACATTCATTGCCTGTTTAATCATTTTCCAAGTATTTTTCATATCATGTTTATACAAAGCCAACATATTTTCAAAATACCCTTTCTTTTCCAAACGAATAATCTTAGTCAAAATATTTTTATAAGATGTATATTTAATTTTTAACCTTTCTGTGCCATCTAATTTATATTTATAAAAAAAATTATTTTTCCTATTTATCGAACGTAATATCGATTTAGTGATCCAAGGAAGCCTTGGTGTTTTTTATAATCATTAAGTTTAACTCTTTGTTTAGGAATACAAGTATCTAATTGATCATTCAAAATATCACAAAAATTATCGTAAGAAGAATTTACTTCATCTACACCATAAACAGGAGACCAATCTACATGTTCAAGACTAGAAGCAAGACTAGCTAATTTTTCATTATTGACTTTTCGTCTAAATAAACGTGGGTCATTATTATTAATTGATTGAGATAAAGTATAATGTGTCACAATAGGATAATGGTCAGTTATGTCTGAAAGAACAATATAAGAGTCAGGGTGGGGGATGACATTTGAAAATATGTTATCTATTAAAGGAAGAGGAGTTTGTCACACGAGTGGGCTTAGAAATAAGAGGTAAAAAAGATGCAGAGAGGAGGGTCTCGAGAAATTCTTGGGACACATTATTATGTTGATGATTTAATAAATTTATATTAAAGTCCCCCATTAAAAAAACATCCTTATTTATAAACACTGGACTTCGCAATAAGTCGGATAATTGCGTCAAAAATTCTCTAGGGTTACAATTAGGGGGTCGATAAGTAACTCCATAATATTTTTACCTCCAGGATTCATAATTTCAATAAAAAGAGTCTCATACAAGAACATTATTAATTATTGATATATTATCATGCAAAACATAATTCAAAGATTTAAGCACATATAAGGCGACGCCACCGCCGACTCTCCCTTGCCTATTTTTAAAAACAAAATCATATTCATCAATTAGAAAGGGTAAGTTAGAATCATGGGATAACCAAGTTTCAGTTAGTCCAATTAAAGAAAGCTGTTTATTGGAAGGGTTATCTAAAAATGATTGCAATTCATCAAAATGTTTATTCAAACTTCGTATATTTAAGTGTAATAAAGAGAATGTATCATTATTAAAATCTTTAATAATATTATAAAACTGTGTATTTGTTATATATACTTTGTAAAAGAATATTGTGCTGGATCATCGTGATCTAAATTCAAGTTCAACTCTTCAGAAGATGAGTTTATATTTTCAATAACAGTTTCATCAAAGGTTCCTGTATGATTAACACAAAAATGATTGTTAGCTTGAATGGGTCTTAAAGGGATCTAGTAACTTTGTTGACATGTGCAAAAAGTGATGAATGGTTGTTGCAATGTATATTATTGTTATCTCATATGTCCACAGGGTATTGTGTGAAAATTTCAAGTCAAATGGACATTGCATGGCCAAGTAATGAGCGAAAATGCAAAGTGATATTCAATAACTCACTGCACTCACTTTGTACACAGAAGAAAAACTCGCCCGGAGTTTTTCTTATCTGAATACTTCGATCGTACATATCTTTGTAACGAAAGGGAAATTTGAAAAACCGAAACCTGTCCCATGATTTTATTGTTAATACGAATACAACAAGGCATGAGGGAACCGCTAGAATGAAAAATTTATTTTGAGGATTTGGACAATGTTACTAAGTCCCTTTAATACATCAAAAAGGTCATCGTCGCTCACAGACTCAAAAGGTAAGTGGTGATCTAAATTAGCCATCATAACTGTACAAAAACAAAATCTGAGTAACCAAAACCAAATAGCATATCATAATCAATATACAGTTCGCAGCGCTTGAACAATGACTTAAAAGAAAAGAAGAAAACATCGGTGCAGACATAGAGCTCAAGAAAGGATAATGAAGACCACCACTTGCAGTTGGTAAGAAGGGAGACACAAAAACACGAATACAAAATAGACATGAACACACATTGAGACACTGTTGGCATAACAAACGAGCGAGAGGAAACAATATAATGACGGTGCAGTATGCTTAATAGTATGCTTAAAGGGATAGTTGAGTTCTGGTAAGGAGAGTAGTTTCAGTGAAACTGAATTTTAGTAACCAAAACCTGCATCATTACATTACAAACTAATAGTTATAACTAGAAAGGAACACAAAATTACAAATGACGTAGTTAAAGATCATGTTATCATTCAAAAAGAGCCGTTAAAACGTAAGAGGGCGCTCTCTAAACACTCATCGTTTTCAACCAATTTGAATAAAATATTGTGCATGTGATGCTTTGTTGAAATAGTGATTAGATAGAGAAATAACCAACAACCATTTAAATACTTATTTTGTAACTTTTTGAAAAGAGGAAGCATTTTTTTGAATTTTAACGGCTGGTTCAAAATTCTCTAATAAACCCGGGGCCCCGGGTTTATTACAAATTGTTATATTTATGGATATTTCAGCCGTTTCTGAACCGATTTTGATCAAACAAAGATGATTTTATTGTTTAAATATTATGCTCTTTCAAATTTTACACTCAGTTTTTCATTACCTCACAAACCAATTAAGTAGTCTAGCGCCCCTCTCTACCAAAACTCAACTTTCCCTTTAATAGTATATGTAAGGGGTGTTACTGTAGATATGAGCGTGAGTAGGAATGATGTTTTTTTTTCGGGGGCGGGGGGGGGGGGGGGGGGGGGGGATCACGCGTAAGCACATGTTTTCATAGCCACCCCCAATGAAGTAAAACCAAATACATCTCCCTCCCCATTGCGTTCAAGCTCCGCCACGCTTATAATATGATAGCATGACAAGGGAAACTATTCAATTGCAGTGAAAACAGAAACGAAATTGCATTAAATAGTATTATATAAATCACATAAAATCAATCCGAACTGCAAAATTAAGCTAATATGTCACAAAAAGGACAAATAAAGGCAAATTACTCTCCAGATAAAAACATGTAATTTAAACTGATAAAATATGTTACTGCTGAAGTACAAGGATGCTAGGACAAACACGGAAAAGTATGTTACTTGGGGAACTATTTTGAACTAACATCACGCTATCATAAAAAAATCTCTTATATCCCTTATTCGAATATTCTCCTTGCCATGTTCACGATCGCGCCACACGCATATACACACAAAAACCGGGCAGATTGTTACTTGCTAGCAATTTAGAGGTACATCAGAGTACCTCTAAATTTTTGGTCCAGTGTCGCTAAAATTTGTCCTATCTGGCTTTGGTGAATAAGAAAAAATTAGCTGGGTGTTAGGTCGTCATTCAACTTCACGCCTTTGTTGTAAGTCCAACAAAGCTCTATTCAGAACGTCCAGCATAAATAGATTTCACTAATGCATTTAGTCGGCACCGCAGATCTATTGTTGTAATTGTTCGCATTTCGACTAACAATGTCGTGGAATACCAAATGCTTGTGGAATTTAGACAGATGGGTTGTCATGCTAGGCCAGGCCTTGACTACGATAGCGAATTTAGCCTATCGGCCTTTTGTGAATACCAGTTAAGCCTAGCGGACATCGAAATCGTAATTTGATCAACCAACTAGCTTATCGGGGTTTTATGAATATGGCCACTGGTCTCCTTCCTTCAATGGTGCGACGCCTGTTTGGTCGCATCGTTTGGCCTTGACTATTGCCCCAAGTCTTCTGCCCCCGCCATGTTCACTCGTGATGATCTTGGAGGTAGCTGTCGCTGGCCTGCCGACAAGCTTTTTGCGCCTGGTTCTTCAGCTTCCTGAATCTCCTCCAGTCTCGGTCGCTATTGGTCATTTTGGCTTTGGTGTAAGCCCTTGCTTTCCTTCGGCAGATTCTCTTGGTATTGGTGTTAAACCATGGCTGACTGCATCTCGTAGAACTCATTTTCGAGGGCACCATATTTTCAAGCGTACTCTGTAGATGGCGTTCAATACTGTCAGCAAGGATTTCGACAGGCGTTGATGTTGAGTGCTGAGTCCAGCGAGGGTCGATGAAAATCACTAAAAACACCAGACTTACTTAATTAATGTCCATAATTAATGTGGACATCATAATTTCAATGCATATTTATCACTTTTTGTTCAAAGATTGTGTTTTTTCGTTACTTGGGGGGAATAAAAATGTTTTGAAATGTGTGTAAAAATCATGACGCACTATTTTTTGCCTTAATTTTTTTCTTTTCAAATCAGTTTTTTTGATGTATTGTCTATTATATTCTGGTAAAAGAAGGTATGAACTACCTATATTTTGATTTTTATTAAGTCTCATAGGCTAGATTTTGTACAATAGTCATTTAAAAATGATATCTAAAACCGATTTTATGACAGAATCTGTCCTTCATTTCGCCGGAACATGTTTCATGTCCGTAATTCTAGCATTCATTTCCGTATAAATCTGTATGTGTCTAATATTGGAAGTGATTTTAGGGACATGTAAAATCCATAAAAGTTCATGAGACCAGTCATTTACTTCATTAAATCTGTTATATATATATATAACTCTTTAAAAAGTGAAGCAGCAGACTGGATCGTCGTACGGACGCTGTACAGACATTGGGCCGCCTGCGTGGGCGGTAAATCCCAAGTGCTGTCCGATGCCTGGCCTAAAAAGGCCTAGTCGAATACGCGCATTTCGTGACACTGGCTTGCAGTCATTCATGGTTTGTAATACCAAATAAAAAGTTCAAATCAGTTATCTGGATGTATTGGCCATTTTATTATGTTAAAAGAAGGTATGAACTACCTAAATATCGATTTTTTATACAATCTCATAGGCTATATTTTATACAATAGTCTTTGAAAAATGATAGTAACTGGAGTTTTGTGACAGGATCTGTAATTCATTTCGCCGGAACATGTAATTCTAGCATTCATTTCCGTAAATCTGTATTTGTATACTATTGGAAGTGATTTAGTGACTTGTACATTCCACAAAAGTTCATGAGACCAGTCATTTACTTCATTAAATATGTTCTATAACTCTTTAAAAAGTCACGGAAAGCAGCAGGCTGAATCGTCGTACGGACGCTGTGAGGACATTGGGCCGCCTCCGTCGGCGGTGAAATCCAAGCGCTGTTCGGTGCTTTGCCTAGAAGGCCTAGTTTAATGTACGCGCATTCTGTGACAAATTCATACATTATCTTATCAAAGAAATTATTCATTATGATTATGACATAACATTTCTGCCATGAAATCCGGTTTCGTTTTTTTCTGGGACACTCTGTATATTTGAAAGGATGTTAACTTAAAAAGAACAATAGTATAGACGTGAAAGTTAAGAAAAATATTATTACAAACCTTATCTCAATTATGAACTCGATAACATGGACTTTAAATTATAAACTGGAAGGAACATCAACTTAAAAGAACTATAATGAAAATCTGTAATAATACTTACCAGGTATTCGAGTTTAGGTGTAACTCAGAAATGTTTCGACTGTTTAACCTTCATGTCTAGTATATGTTGTACTTGGGATCTTCTTTCAACGTGCATAATAAGGACCTATATAGCTTTGCACATTGACCTATAAGTCCAAGTTATTGAGGGGATATTCAAGACAGGTTTGTTGCCTCTGTAATGTTCATGTCCATAATGTGTTTTTATTTAAATGTTATGTTCTTTCAATGTAAAAGAACTATAAATGTCGATTGTATTACTTTCATGTCTACGATGTTCATTTTAGATTTATGTTCTTTTCAGTCCATATGTTCCTGTAAGATCAGTTTATCAAGTTCATATTCAAAACAAAGTTAATCAGTTTTGTATCTTTCAATTCTACGGTGACCTTTTTGAAGCTAAAGTTCCTTCAGGTGTATAATTATGGACCTGTAAGTTCACCTTATGAAGTAGTAATTTTAGACAAAGTTTGTAAATTGTTCACTCTCATGTCTATGATAAAAACATTTACCATATTAGAAATGAATACATTTATTAATAGAAGAGATTCCCATCTGATTTAAATACACACACTTACACTTGACATTCAAACGGTTGGGGGGGGGGGGGGGGGGGTCATCTTATCCACCCCATTGCGAGATGTCAAGGGATCACTGAATGGATCTAGTAACAGTTGACATGTGCAAAAAGTGTTGAGTGGTTGATACAATATATTTTTGTTATCCGATATGTCCATGGGCGTTGTACAACATTTCAAGTTAAATGAACATTATATGGTCGAGTAATGAGCAAATATGGAAAGTGGTATTCCCTTACTCATTGAACTCACTTTGTACACGGTTCTGACGATCCAGTGGATAATTTGACATCTAAATACTTCAATCGTAAATATCTTTTTAACGAAAAGGAAATTTTAAAAACTGAAACCCATACACGCACGGCACTTGACATAATTGCATTCAAAAACCTTGATTCTCACTGTTAGAATGATACAAAATCCCCCATAATGAACAAATTGATATATATGGGTTTTTACTTAGACAGTTTTCCACCTTTTCCAAATCGATTAATACATACCCAAATTTCGCAAAATAACCCAGAATTTAGACGGACCACGACACTATAAGCAGCGCGATTTGTTGCTAAAAAAGCCAATTTTGCGGGAAATACACAGCGAACAGGCGTCGCTTGCAAAAAAAATCGCACGCATTACTCCGCTCACGCGAACGAGCTATACGAAAACATAGAGTCGTGTATCGGTGCGCCGCGGACGTCGCGCGGCACTAAATTGCATTCTGGGACTAAAACCTAACCGCCGGTCCGTTTCCGTTCGCCCTTCAGGGCTACTGTTTGACCCCCGGTACAGGATAAAATTGCTGTCATTGGTGTTTCGGTTATCTCTGTTGTGAAGTACTTCCATTGTAAAAGTAATTAGCCATGTCTCTTTTCAGCTGAATAACACCACGTGGGTGGGGCACTTTAGAGTTGCTGTCTAGGGCCCCGTACAGGATAAAATTGCTGGCATTGCTGTTTTCATAATATGTACCCCCAAGCTACGATATCCACCATTTTTTGTCCATGTCGGTCTTCAGCTGAATAAATGCATTTTTCGCCCCCCTTTTTTGTGCCCCCTAGGCTTAAGGTACAGGATGTGACCCGGCAGCAATTCATTTCATTGACCCTTGGCCACATTCTAAAATGATGAGACCATCAAACCCTCTCTTCAGCTGATTAAATGCTCTGGGCCCCCGGTCTATGTGGCGATCAAAGTACATTTCAATTTCATTACATAATCTTTCTGGTGCGTCACCATGAATACGTTTATACATCAGTACATTTAAACAATAATCTCTACGTATTTCAAAACTTTGCCATTTAAGATTTATTATCAGTTCACTACTTTCTACTTCCAGGGGTACTATTCGTACAGCTCTTTTTTTGTATACGATAAATTAAATCTCTATTTTTTACAGAACAACTTCCCCATACGGAACAAGCATAATCTATACATGGTAATATTGTCGTTTTATAAAGAACATTTAAAATTGGTGTATCGAATGATGTACTTAACCTTCTTAAAGAAAATACCTTCTATAAGAGACTTTTGCATAAGTGCTTAACATGATTATCCCATAATAAGTTACAATCGACATATACTCCTAAATACTTCACACAATCTACTTGTTGAATTTGGTTACCATTAAGTGCAGTGGCGTACCCAGGATTTTTTCAAGGGGAGGGGGGGGGGGGTTATTTTGTAAAATTTTCGAAGACGAGAACATTTTTGCAATTTAACATCGGAAAATTTCCATTTGTTTCAATATTATTGTATGGGTATATTCGTTTATGACTTATGATATGGCGTTTTGAAGGGTAATATATAAACACTCGAGGTATTAGAATATTATATATATACGAATGCGAGCGGAGCGAGCTTGAACATTTTAGCAATTTAACATCGGAAATTGCCATTTGTTTTAATATTATTGTATGGGTATATATTCGTGTGTTATTGCGTTTTGAAGGGTAATAACCACCCGAGGTTGTAGAATATTATATATATACGAATGCGAGCGGAGCGAGCTTGACAATTTTTTAGCAATTTCACATCAGAAAATTTCCATTTGTTTCAATATTATTGTATGGGTTTATTCGTTTATGACTTATGATATGGCGTTTTGAAGGGTAATATACTCCGCAAAAAAAGAAACTGGACACTTGTAAAAGTTGAAATATTTCATATTAATGTACGATAAAGTGTAGATTATCATATATCAAATTAAAGGGAATTTAGTCCTCTGCATGCAGGGTATAAATTTAAGGTGTAATCGTTCATGCATGAAATGTCATGGTCAATTAACAATAGCAAGGTCTGTTTTCAAAAATAGCAAAAACAATGGAGGACCACACCATTCGACTGAAATGATCAGGATGATAGCGTTTCACTTAAAACAAGATGTGCGGGGCAAGTAAATAATGTCATATTTAACTTTATTGTTATGAACAATCTCTGAAAATACAAATTCGTCAATAAAACAGGGCCAGGTTATGAGAGCATCATCATACTGGTCTATATTAGAGGCATGAAGCTTGTCTGTTTAACTGTGTCCCCTGCAATTGTAACCATAGTTACCTAGAGAAATGACATGTTAAAGACTGCCCAACTGTTTGACCAATGGTGACATCAGGTTTTGAAGTTCTGTGGAGTACGATAGCATTCTTGAGAAGAATTTATACCATTTTTCATGCTGAAATAAGGGCACAAACTGTGGTTTCGACTAACAAACCTTTGCCATGGAATTTCCTATTTTGTTACTTTTGGATGAAAATAAAACCTATAACGTTCACAATTTGTCTTCATTTATACTATTATTGAGATGAAGATAGAAAAGGTCACATTTGTGTTGAAAATTTATGCCATGTCATGAATATAGCGTTTTAAATTATGCTTATCAACATTTATATGGTTGAGTGGATGTTCCATTTTTGCTATTTTTAAAAACAGACCTTGCTGTGGTTAACTGACCGTGACAAGTCACGCATGAATGATTTCATTTAGATTGTATGCCAATATTGAAGAGGGTCGTTTTATCTTTAATTTGATATACAATATCACATATTTGATCGTAAATGAATATGAAATATTTGGTCTTATACAAGTGTCCAGTTTCTTTTTTTGCGGAGTATATATGAACACCCGAGGTTTTAGAATCTTAATATATAAAGTTGGAGAAGGGTTTTGGTCCTGTTGCGGAGGAGCGAATTCCACTCGGTACCGATGCCGTCGTTCGTCGTTCGCTGCTTTTTCGTGCGCTAGAAATTTCACGTCAAAAATAAAAAATAGTTTTCCCCCAGAAAAATTAATTGCTTAGAAACTAAATACAAATGCGTAGTTGAGATTTCAATTAATGTTTTTTAAATCGTAAACAACGTGGGTAAATTTCCCCACTGCTCGCTGACATGTTTTTTTGGCATTGCCGTTCATCACCGCGAGGAATTCGTTTGCCGTTCGGTGTAATTTCTCGCTGTAATAGTTGTTAGGGAAAAAAACAAATTATATTGATGTACTAGGCAAGTTATTAGTCTTGAAAGCGGAAACAAATTTGTAGTGTAAATGTAGATAAATGTTTTTAAAATCGTAAACAATGTGGGTAAAATTCTGTGTAGTTTGACATCGGGCCGTGATACACATACACATATAGGTCAGATTCAGTGGCCATAGGTCAGATTCAGTGGCTAATTACAGAATGTGTATCTCGGCGCGGTGTAAAATTCATTTCTGTGGATTTGCCGATTTGAATTGGACAACTGAGTATCTGAACTAAAGCCATGCAAGCGTATTACATGCATGTAATATCGTTCAGATACTCGATCGTTCGTCGGATCGGGTCGAGTCGGATCGTGCAGTTGTGTTCAGAAATGTTCGAGCTGGACCTATTTACTAGTAGATGTGAGCTCCACGTACAAATACCATTATTTGGTGATATTCTGGTGAAATATGATATGAGACGGCCATTCCAGAAGTGACGGCGGTGATTGCATTTTACAATAATCATGGGTAAGTGATTTATACGATTTTTGTGTGTATGCTGTAGTTTATTTTGCGTGCTTACCCCCGTAGGCTACTCATTCGGTGTGTGATCGGCGGCGATTTCTTCCCCGAGGGTTCTGGCATATGAGCCGTGGTAGTTTTCGTAGTATTGTATACGGGTTGCACTGTGGGGGATAAAGTGCTGGGATTCTTGTAGAAGCATTTTGTTTTTGCAGTGTGAGTGCGAGACACCGAGAGAAATAGGGTCAATTTGAATATAATATGATGAATTTCAGGAAAGGTGCGATACGCCATTTATTGTCCATTTCAGAAGTGCAATACGCCATTAGGGTTCATTACAAAAAATGGTACGCCATGGCATCGGGGTCCATACAGAAATAGTGCGATACGCCATTTAGGCCTTTTAGGGTCTATTCAGAAATAGTGCGATGTCAGTTAACGTCACATTTTTTCGCTGTTATTCTGTTAATAGTAATACCTTACGAGGCTTACCTGTATCATTCAAATACTCAAATTATAACCGGCAGGTAGTGCTGTAACTGACCTGTAATACCTTACCTGTATCATTCAAATACTCAAATTATAACCGGCAGCCGGCAGGTACATGTATCTTTATTTCCTTAACTACAATATTAAGTACAATGTCAATGAAAACAAATTTCTACATATCCTAGGCTACTGTCCTACATTGAATTTGTATTGTAACGTCAGTTACCGTGGAATTGCCCAAGTGTGTTTTATGCAATAGAAATGTATGCTGCGCTCTAACTGCATGTATGTTGCAGTAACGTCTTCGCCTATATACTGTTCGTGCATATCATATCTACATACAGAATCGCATGCGCAAGTGCATATTTGTTTCGCTTGGTGTGGCATGCAGTGTACATTAATTGCAAGGGGTGTTTGCGCATTCACTTTGACGGCACTTTGACCTGGTTATTAATGGTTACGACCGACGCTACCGATATTAAATAGAACAATAGTACCATGTAGTTTGTCATGTGTAACATGCAGAGTATTTTACACATGACAGAAGAACAGGTATGGCGTTATGTGATGGCGTAATCAATGTACATTGCATAAGTGTAGTAGCCGCGCCAAAAAAAGGCACTGACGCAATGCGATTCTGTACGTAGATATAATATGAACAAGTGCCCCCCCCCCCCAGGATATTGCCGCCTAATCTTTTAAATAGCCCCCAAAATTTAGTAGGTAGCCCCTAAAATTACCATGGTGTTATATTAAATATCTTGTGATAAGATATCAGATTGAAAAAGTAACCCCGTAAAAAAAAAAAATAATAATTCCTGCATTGGACCCCACCTCAACCTCTTTTCAAAATTGATTGGTTTGTATGGCCAAGGTTGAGGTTTGTCATCCTCAATAAACGTTTTTCCATGATAATCTATTGTACTATCTTATAATTTGTAATCCAATAGAGCTCAATCTGGACTGAAACAGAAATCTATTTATTTCTTTTTGCAGATATGCCCATCCCATCGTGTAACACAATAGTTGTACAGGCTAACACCGCTGGGCGCTGCAATTCCATACTTCTCCACAGGCTTGGTGGAATACGGAATCTGACACGACATTGCAGTCTGTTGATGACGGAACCAGCGAGCAACTTTACATCGCAACATTTCTTCAGATATGCAAATCTGTTTACACCAGTTGAGCAAAGAAAGGAATTTCCAGACAGGGCGTGAAGAAATTACAGTTACATGGGACATGTAACATGTTACATGTTCATCCATACCTGCACGGAAGGTTCTTCAGCATAGTACTGATCGAGAAGTGAAGCACATTATGTGAGTTCTTAATGAAAAGACCATTCAAATACATTTTGGGAGACAAAACCTCTGCTCTGCATCGTACTACACTACAGGCTATAACCTGGATGATCATCTTCAATTGTCCTCTTTGCACACGATTTCGACAGATGATCATGATTTCTGGGAGAACGTCGCAAATGCGAAAAGGACATTTAAAATTCCAGTTTGCAATTCAATTTCTGAGTATCTTTCTTGGGAAGCGTGACGGCAAGAATACTACACCATTAGATCCGGTTCTTTGATCATTGCCAAGTGTGCAAAGAATTCTTCTCATTTCAAGATAT
Source organism: Echinarachnius parma (assembly GCA_037951105.1). Taxonomy (NCBI): domain Eukaryota; kingdom Metazoa; phylum Echinodermata; class Echinoidea; order Clypeasteroida; family Echinarachniidae; genus Echinarachnius; species Echinarachnius parma. Next base: position 133,464 of record JBAMJV010000114.1, read on the forward strand.
TCAAAGGGATACATATTTTTAGCGATGATGATAAAAATAATAACCTTGAACCTTGTCAGAAAAATGCACCTCATTTGAATTATCTATTTTCACGACTTCATTATCTGCACCCCCATACCAAGTTGGAACTTTAAGGTGTTCTTACTGTGTTGGAGCAAGCCGGCTAGAAGCCAGTCGCACAATATACATGGGCCCACAGGTCGGTAATTTTTTACTTTGAACTTCTCATTTTGGGATCGATGATTCTCATTGAGCATTTATAATGCACTATTGTGGGACTATACACTTATATCCTAGATAGGATATATGTAGTGAAGCCAATGTTTAATTATGAATAATATATGATTTATGGATACAAATATGAATTTTATGACCTTATTTGCATAAATGACCATAAATATGCAAATTAATGAATTTTTTCAAAAAATTAAAATTACCATTGTATTCTATACACTTCACTCATCATGCGTGCAAATTTTCACGGCGATCCGAGATCTTGGGGGGGGGGGGGGGGCATAATGGCCAATGGGCCCCCCCCCCCCCCCCCCCCCCCGGCCTGCTGAAGACCTCAAATAGCCCGGCCTTTTTAGGGTTAAGGTAGTCCAACTCCCCTGAGATTTGAGATTGTGCAAGTAATTGTGCAGGTTTTAAGTTTTAACTGTACCTGATGACCTAAAGTAATCATGTGCCTATAAATAGAGCACCTAGATACAGTATATAGCGCTCTATAAATGGTATATATTATTATTATTATTATTATTCCTATCTCATTAAGGACAAGAGCTATTTTAAGGCCAAATTTATCATTATTTTCCTCTACAAATTGGCAACTCCTAATATAAAAGTAAGTGGAAAATATTTAGTGATAACAATTTTAAGACAAATATGAAATGACTTTGCTGCAAAGTTACCAATTTGAATGCCGAAATCTGTTTTTAGCTCATCCGGCCCGAAGGGCCCGATGAGCTTATGCCATGGCGTGGCGTTTGTCGTCCGTCCGTCCGTCCGTCCTTCCGTCAGTCCGTCCGTCCGTCCGTCCACAGTTTTCAAAATGCTTCTTCTTCGTTATTTTTCAACCGATTTTGATTCTGATTATTTCATAAGATAGGGCTAGGAGGGGGATTTAAAACTTCTACACAGAATCGTGAAATTCATTATATATGCTAATTTATGCAAATTTATTCGAAATCACAAAAAATGCTTCTTCTTCATTTCTTGACCGATTTTGATTTGGTTTGCTTTATCTGGTAGAGCTAACTTTGGTACACTAAACTTCTACACAGAATTTTGAAATTTTTCTCCATTAATTAATTATGGTAATTTATGCAAATTTATTCTCAAAATCACAAAAAATGCTTCTTCTCCTTCATTTCTCGACCGATTTTGATTTGGTTTGCTTTATCTGGTAGAGCTAACTTTGGTACACTAAACTTCTTCACAGAATTTTGAAATTTTTCCCCATTAATTAATTATGGTAATTTTTTATTTATTTATTTATTTATTTATTTATTTATTTATTTATTTATTTATTTATTTATTTATTTTTATTATTTATTTATTTATTATTTTTTTTTTTTATCTATTTATTTTTTAAAAATTATTTATTATTATTTTTTTTATTTATTTATTTTAATTTATTTATTTATTTATATATTTTTTTTTCCCATGTCCCTTCTTGGGCGTCAAATTTATATTTTTTTCACTCTAATTTTTTTTAAATTAATTTTTATGTCCCTTCCAGGGCATCACATTTTAAATTTTTGGACCAGTTGAAAAGTGTACCACATGAAATTTGCGATATTTGATGTTGCGAGATGCCGGATGAGCGCTACGTCATTGACGTTCTGGTTAAAATATCACAATGTGTTGCCAATTTAAGGATTTTCCTAAATTATAGCGATCTACGCAATAATACAAATCATTAACAAATTACTAAAGCAGGTAGAGTAACAACATAGGTCTAAAAAAGTGCAATGTATGCTCTTTATCCTTGTATACTGATCTCTGTATCTTCTTACTGAAGTGTAGGTCTACCAACCCACAAATAATGTTTTCATCCATTATTACTTTGACAATGAATACAAATATGCTTTACCTACAGTCACACTTTCATTTTGATTGGGGAAGCTTTCCTTAGGTTTATATTAATTGATTTTTACTCACATTTTGTTTACCCCTTATAACCACGCCGGGTTATTTTGGCTATATAGCCAGGTGGGAGATCAGGAGGTGATATCTCTGCCGCCGTTAGATTTTTGTTATTTTTTGAAGAAAAAAAAAAAAATACAAAATTTGATTATGCAAATTTATGCAAAAATCCCTTTTTGTCTTTAAATCACTAAATATTGCTCAATATACGCTAATTTTGTGCATGAATATTCTTTATGACTTAATTAACAGGTTTTCAAAGTTTAGAATTGTGACAGCAAAATTTTCCTAATGTATTTCCTTGTTTTTGAAATTTCTTTGTTTTTGAAATTTCTTATGTATTTTTTTGTTATTTTTTTTAACTCATGTTATCTAATGTTTTTTTCAATGGAATAAATTATTGACCATTTTCCAACCATTTTTAGCCCAAAATTAAATTAATGCAGTGATTAGAATGAAAAATAATGAAGGTTTTGTGTATTTCAGCAAAAATTAATTCCATAGGATTTGTACACAAATCACGAAAATAGCGATTTATGGGTCTAAATTCACCACAAAATTGTATGTGCCTTCGGAACAGTATACCCAGATGTCGCAAATTTGGTCTCAAAAGTTGCGCAAGACTTCAATGAAAAAAATCATGCGGCAATACCTGCGCGTGTTGCGGAATTATCACGCTAAACGTCAAGGAAGGGGGGGGGGGTGCATTCCACCCCCCGGCCTGGTATGGGTTAAAGGGATCTAGTAACTTTGTTCATATAATATAAAAATCTATCAAAGGGTTGATAAAATGTGAATTTCTAATAAGTCCACTGAATGATTTATGAAAATTGAATTCCATGGTAAATGAAAGTCATATGGCTGAAAAATGAGCATAAAATAACATGATAAATCATTACATTACACTTGCTTTGTACATGTTTTCATAATGCGTTTATAGGTATGCGTAAGTGTTGTATGCGTGTATCGATCTGTATGCAAATGTGGGTACATGTATGTGTGCGTTTATGTCATGTGTAATGTGTATGCGTATGTGCATTTAATTAAATATGTGTACAATTATTATTATATATGTGTGTGCAAGTATGTATACATTTGCGCATGTTTGTATGTGATACTTAATGTATGAAAGTCTGCGTATGTGAAAGTATGTATTGATCAGTTTACGTTTGCATGTGTATGCATTTATACATTTGTGTTTGTTTGTGTGTGCGTATATTTGTGCGTGTTTGAATGCATGCATTTAAGCATGTCTGTGTATGTTGTGGCTGTGTGAGTGTTTTGCATATAAATACAGTGGAACCTCATTATCACAAAATCTGTTGTAACATAGCAAGGATATTATACATGTCCATCTCCTATGTATGCAATATATCTGATTTAACAAGGTAAAATCATTGGACACGAGGTGTCCATTATAATGAAGTTTCACTGTAATAATATCTGTAATATTATCCTTTCTCAAAACGAATAATAGGCGCATAACGTGTGATTCATGTATGAATACATGTCTATGCGTATGTGATTGTGTGTAGGCATACATGTATGTATGCATATGTGCAGGTATGTAGGCCTACTGTATGTGTGTACATGCATACATTATGTGTGTGTAATGTGTATGGAAATGTATATTTATGTAGGTGTGCATTTGTGTCGCTTTTTTATGGGTATGTGCATGCATATGTATGTGTGTGAGTGCATGCATCTGTGTATGTATGTGTATGTTTGCATGTGTATTTATGTATGGGCATGTGCATATATGTATACGCTAACAATCTGCACGTTAAAGGGGTAGTTTAGTTTTGGTATGGCTAAACTTAGTAACCAAACCTGTACAGTAACCTTATAGCCTAAACTAATAGTAAACTCCACCATGCTAAAAAAATATACAAAATTGCAAAATGACTAAGTAAAAAGCATGTTATCATTCAAAAAGGGCCATTTTGAACACAAGAGGGCACTTCTGAAATGTCATCAGTTTTAACCATTTCAATTCAAAATTATGCATGACATGTTTGATTGAAATAATATTTAATTGGAAAAATCATCAACAAATAATTAAAAAACGATTTCGAAGATTTTTGAAAAAGTGCAAGCATTATGTTTTAATTTTTTTTTAAACATCTAATTATTTGGGCCCCAAATAATTATAAGATCAAATGCATTTGTTGATATTTCAGCCATATTGATGATAATGATAATGATACAGGTGGTAGAGGTGGTAGAGGTGATAATGATGATGATGTTGAAGGTATAGTGATAAAAATACCAATAAATAAGATGGTGCTAAAAATGATGATGGTTGTAATAATGATGGTGTGTTGATAATAGTGGTAAGAATGATGTGGTGGTGGTGGCAATAATGATACAATATTTAATGACAAAAATAATGATGCAGACATAGTGTTGGTAGTGATGATCATAATGATGATAATGTTAATGGTGGGATATAGCAATTATCAATAATGATGAAGATGAAAATTGATGCAACAACAATAATGATGATGGTAGTGGTAAGATTAAACATGATGAATGATAAATACATTATTGATATGAATAAAAATGAAAATAAAAACAACGATGTGATTGTGCTGGTGATGAGATAATAGTTATTATGTTAATAATGGTAAAAATGATGGTGTAGTGTTAATGATGGTGGTAACAATGATGTTGGTGGTATTTGAACAAAAAGCTGATGATGGCGATAGTGCATGAACGTTCATTCTGATTCTCTCTGATGTGCTCTCATGCGACGAGTGGCAAATGCATCAGACTGAATAGTCCCGTTCTAACAATGATCTATAAAAAAAAGAAGGTGATGATGATGGCAATGATCAATGATAATGAACATAATGGTTTTGACGACACAGTCAAATGGTGGTTGTGGTGAAGGTGTACATGATAATATGATTATGGTGATCAAAATACATTAATGGGGATAAGAAAAAGTTATTTCAACAAAAAAGCAGGTGCTAATTCAGAAGAAAATAAAGTAAAAGTAATAAATATGGTAAAATGATAACACGATAGTGGTGTAGTAATGATGGGATGATGGATATAATGAATTAATAGTGGTGGTGGTATTGAAGAAGGCAATAATCAATACTGCTGAGGATGAAGGTGATGATAACAATGATGATGATGATGATGATGAAGATGGTAGTGGTGGAATTGGTGATGATGATGGCAACCATTACTATCATTTTATAAATAATTGTTTTTAAATTATTATTGTTTTTTTATTTATTTATTTTTTTTTACATTTGTTTTTTTTAATTTCATTTTTCAATAATGAGGCGCGAAGCGCCGATTCTAGCTGCCGAGGCGCGAAGCGCCGAGGCAGCTAGTACCCAATATACGTGAGTACCCCCCCCCCCCGGGAATTTGGAACTTCGCGTGTGCTTGGCAAAATCATATAAACATTTGTTGGTTCCTCGTTTCCTCTTATCAACACTGATTGCAACAGTCGACACAGTCTCGAGGTAAGGATTTATGCAAATATTAATAGGAAGATGTTTATAAATGTAAAACCGTGTCAATTCAAGTCAAATTATGAAGCCCACTTTAAAGCCCATCCCCATATATGCAAAACGGTGTTATGTCCACATCATTGAGAATTATAACATCCGGATCCTATATGCTCCGAAAATTGCATGTGGAGTTCTGTAGTGATCCACGTTCATATACTTTGCTTTGTTTGCTTGATTTAATTTGAACCCAAGTACAATTTATATATGTTTATGTTGCTATTGTCTTGATAAGAATTGTTTCAAATAAAATCATGTCAAACCTAAAAGTAAAATACATTTTGTAAATAAGAATTTTAGACAATTTACAAGAAAAATATTCCTTTGCAGTTTGTGAACATAAAATGTTTATGTTAATTTACAATATGTCATTCTGATTGCAGCTATAGCCCCATGTGTGCAGTAGCGGTCTGATTGTATATTTTTCTGATATGTGTATGTTTTTGTGAGGAGGATGTAAAGTGTGAAATTATGTTTGCATGCGTGACTGTATTAAATAGCGACTATAGTGTGTCTGATTTTGTTCTTCAACAATGATCACATGCTTCAAAAGTATATTGGTAAATAATTAGTTAGAATAATTTGCCAGCTTTCATGAAGGCAGTTGAAATATTTTGATATCGGGCTCTTCAAAATAACTTCTGCAGAGATATATTTATCTCTATCACAATTATGATCAATATTTATTTTACTGATAATGGGTAAAACATTTTTTTCTTCATAAACACCTGTAGTAATATATTATTGTTTAATTAATGATACTAAACTTGACGAGAATGGAGAAAGCTGTTAAGTACAGTAGAAGACAATTATTCTATCTCAGGTGAGATCAGTGATAAATTAATAATTAATCTCAAAGTTCAGTTTCACATTTGTAAATATAGTTTCAATTAGCACAATTAGATTGTTGACAATGTAGAAGTAAGGCCAACATTAGGCGCATCGGATTGTTTATTTTCAGTAAGCCTTCCTGTAGGTAAATAGAAGTTTGGACTTTGATGCAATTAGGACAATAATCCACTGGATAGTTCAATGAGAAATCTAATCAAAATATTATTGAAGAGACTGTTAACAGTTCATGGCCTATATCTCGTAGAGATAATTGCCTGAATTATCATTTAATAAATAATAATAATATTCTCGATTTATATAGTGCCTATCACGATTGATAATCATCTCTAAGCACTTAACAATATTATTATTACCCCGGTCATCGGATACATACTACAATCACTCCAAAACACAAAGTGCACGTTTTCCACTCCCTGGGGAGCATTCCAGCCAGGCAACCTTGTGGGCGCACACAATGCTAAATTGCTAAAGAACTACGTTCAATCCTTCCATCATTAGTGGCACAACTTATGGATGGGCTAGTAAAGACACACTATTTCACTCCTGTGGACGCATTGATGGTTCCATTTACCTCCGGAGATGTTTGAATTGTTTCTTTTCATTATCCTGTTAACCCTCTTGTTCTACTTAAAGGCATCAGGACAATAGATAAGACAAAAAATAGAACATCTCTGCTTTCTCTGGTGGTAAATGGCAACCATCAATGGGTCCACAGGTGCCAAACAGTTTAATTGATTAGCTCAGACTTAAATTGTGCCACTGATGAGAATTTGAGCCATAGATCATTAAAATAATCTGAGGTCGAACCGTCCAAAGTAATATTCCATAAGCCTTTCATAGCTACATTTGCAGAGTGTACTTGGACCCATTTAAAGGGGACCACAATGCAAAAAGTCACACACTGTTTTGGTACTGTTGTTTGATATCAAATATATGTCCAACACTTTGCAAAGGGTCGTGTATTCATAAACAATGCAATTAATCACAGAAACTCACAGAACCAACAAGGCCGGCATTGGTTCTGTAAGCGCCAAACATTTGCGAGTGTGCCAATTCTATACCTGGGTACGTTTGAAGACAATAGAAGAACGGTAGTTCGCGTACGTCCTAGACAATTGACTAGTCTTCGTCTGCAGACCCTTTAACAATTACCAAAGTATCAAAACCAATTTTTGTTAGACATGTTGTTGGAATTTACTAAAACTATTACATTTTATTTATAAGAATATTGTTTTGGGGTGGTGGTTCCCTTTAATATCCAACAACGGTACCGTACCAAAACATAAAACCTTGTGTTCTTAGCGGGGTGGGCCCCTTTAAGAGCATTGTTACAACAAGCAAAAAGTAGAAAACACAGTTTTCTTTATGGATTTTGTCACATCTAGGTAACTCCAGAGGGTTATTATACCAAACTATCCTAGGCTGTTACGCACTGCATTGATTTATAAGGAAGTTTCACTTAAAATACAAAATTCCATGGAGGATAATGCTCTGGACAGATACATACAAACTTTGGAATTCTTTAAATATTGAATTACAACAAACTCATGGATTTCATACATTTAAACGCAAGTTGAAATACAAATTACTTTCACAGTACTCTGGTGACAGCACAAGTTAATAATAGAAACATTGATTGATACTGCTTGGCATGGTTGATGAACAGGTATATATTTTTTGTCTCGTCTTTACTTCCACTTTTGTTATGTTTTCTCTCGCAGCTACTGGTATCCCCATAATTCCTGTATAATACTGTCTTTATGACGGTCTTGTCGGTGTTCTTCTCTTTTCCTTTTCTTCTGTTTGTTGGTGTGTGCATGCACGCTTGTCCAGGTGTACTTGCGTGCGTGGAGTGAATGAGTACACATGTATTTGTGTGCATGTGTGCTGATTTCTTTTCTGGGGACCTACTCCCACAAGCTTCTGCTTTTATGTAGGTTCCCCCACATATGTTTTTTGTTTCTTTTACAAAATTTCAAATATAAATAAGAGTACTCTAAATTGGTTTATTATTACTTTTTGTATACTCTGAATTCTATAACTTCAATTATTATGTTAATTTCATTTTGTATACATAAGATGTTCATATTACTATGTTGTTTGATTTGTATATTACGAATATAATTTGTGGAAATCTTAATAAATGAAATGAAATGAAATGAAATGTATTTTAACCAGTTCAGGACTGGTCCCGACAATATTCAGGCTAAGTTCCATGGAGAATACAAAATCAGTCCGTCCTGACTGGTCCAAAATACTCAAGACTGAAGTCTATATATGGAAAATGGATAATCAAAATCAAATAGTATTGAATGGGGAATGCATGTTATACCAAAATCAAAATTATCCTAAATAGGAGAATAGCTCATTGACGATGGTTTTTATTTATAAATCATAACTGCATATTTATTCATAGATCCTAGCATGAGGATATTTATTCATACATCCTAGCATGAGCATATTTAGAATCTTGAACAGGTATTAAATTGGTTGTGTGTTTAATGGCTTGAAGTATATGTGTGATCGTGCGTCATTGGATCATTGAAATTGATATTGAAAGTAATCAATTTTAAATGGAAAGGAAAAGCAATAAGTTACCAATGTTAATTGTGAATTACTTCCCTCAGTAGTTGTTTACCAGAATGACTTGGAAGCATTTAAAGGGTACCACCACACAAAAATAATATTCTTATAATTAAAAGATAACATCTTTAGTAGTCCATTCCATCAACAAGTTCAGAAAAATATGTTTCCAGAAAGAAAAAAAAGATTGGAAAACGCAACACCATTCTAAAGCATGCGTTCATGGGTCTGAATGTACGAAGACTACCTTGTCCAGAGCGAACGAATAGTCCGGCATTCTATTGTCTCCAAACGTACGCGTGAATAGAATTGGCGCACTCGCAAATGTTTGGCGCGTACGGAACCATGAAATGATACTGGTTCTGTAAGTGGTGGTAATTAATTGCATTGTTTATGAATTACACAACCCTTTGCAAAATGTTTGGTATCTATTTGATATCACAAAACGGTACCAAAACATATAATTATGTGTAGTTCTTTGCCTGGTGGTCCCCTTTAACTTCTCTCTCTGCGATTACTGTTAAAGGTAAAAATGAAATATACACTCTTATTACCAACCATGTAAACGAATATAATTTTACTAATATGGGATTATACAAACTTGGCCAAGAAACCGCCTACTAATTGATATATATTTGCAAAATTATAAATTGATCTACTGTACCATTGATATCGCCAATGCGGAATCGCGCATACGCTACGTGCAAATAACCGTGTGGCTTCGCTTTATGGGCTTGTCCCCAGCTTGTCGATATCTCCAGCCCAGCGCTAGCGGCACGGACAGGTGCGAACGGGCGGTGGATTTATAAATATCACGGGCGGGTATTGGATTTCTTTTGATATTTCTGTATTTAACGATGCTTAGGTTCGGATTTTACCACACAAGCCCTATTTAAATGTTTTGGTATTTTGAATGAAAATAAGACTGAAATCGTTCACTTCTCTTCGAAATTTGTGCCGAAACCTACATTCAACCTTGACGTGAGAGTTGGTAATGCCATCATTGAACCAGCTGACGAGGCAAGGAACTTGGGAGTTATCATGGATAAACACCTAACATTGAAATCCCATGTCAAAAAAGTTTGTTCGTCTGCTATGGCAGCTGTCCGCCAAATTGGGAAGATTCGCAATTATTTAGATAAACACACAACCCAAACACTTGTACATTCCCTTGTAACATCTCGCCTGGACTCGTGTAACTCCCTTCTTAAAGAACTACGGTACCTGCATCTGAAATACAGAAAGTCCAAAGAGTTCAAAATACTGCGGCAAGGATGGTGGAAGGATCTTCATACAAATTACATATTACTCCCATTTTGCAAACTCTACACTGGTTACCGATCGAAAAACGTATTTTATATAAGATTTTGATTCTCACCTTTAAGATAATAATTGGATAGTCCCCTTCCTATTTAAATGAACTTATACAACGCTACACTCCATCTCGCACTTTGCGCTCTCAAGACCAACTGCTCCTTAAAATCCCACGATACAAAACAAATTACTATGGGAAAAGATCCTTCTCCGTCCTTGCCCCAACTCTTTGGAATAACCTTCCTTTTGAACTTCGCTCTCTAACCTCTGTAACTTTGTTCGCTTCTAGACTAAAAACACACCTCTTCACTCATTAAGTCAATGTCATTTTCTGGTAACCTGTAATAAACTAATTCCCAGTATATGCAATGTGTAATTATTAATTATATATTTTCTTTATGTTCTGTTAGATTTATGCTATATAATTATTGTCATGAAGTTTCATATTTTGTATAGCCTGATATAATGCTAGTTTTATAGAGTGTATATTATTATCATTGAATTGTAAAGCGCATTGAGACTATGTATAATGCGCTATATAAGCACCATTATTATTATTATTATTATTAAATACTTATTCAACAATATTGATCAATATGTTTTCGGCTACTTTCCCAAAACTGTTATTGGGCTTTATCCCATTGCTTATCCGAATGTGATTTAAAGGGAACCAGCACCCCAAAACTATATTCTTATATATATGAAAGGTTATAGTTTTAGCAGTCCATTCGTAGTATAGAACTGACACACTCGTAAACGTTTGGCATTTACAGAACCAAAGTCCCAGTTGGTTCCATAAGTTTTTGTGATTAATTGCATTGTTTATGTATTGCACAACCTTTTGCAAAGTGTTGGACATCTTTTTTAATATCAAACAAGGGTATCAAAACATATACAACTGTAAGCTTGTGTTAAACATATCATAGTGGTCCCATTTAACTATAATTTACTATAACATAATCTTGGATGAAGCTTAGTGGTCTAGTAGTAGAGGTGTCGATTTCGGGAGTATTTCCCTCCTGGGACTCGCGATAATTTTTCGGGCGAGTCACGGGTACCCGAAATTTAACCATTTGTTGATTTCGCTATCGGCATGTCACGCCGCTGGGAAAACATGTTCATTCAAGTGACAAAAATGCAGCGTATTTATGCCGATAGCGAATAAAAGGGGACTTTTTCTTTTTTTTCGGGATATCGAGTATCGATTTTTGCGCCCGGTACTCGACATTTTTCGGCGGGACCCGGGTACCCATGATTCGTCAACAGCACTATCTAGTAGACTGGGCTTCCTTTCAATATAGCCTTATATAGGGATCATGGGATCAAGTCCCATTTATCATGTACCCAATTTTATTCTTCAGCAAGACACTCTGCATTCCTGCTCTAACATAGCATATAGGTGTATTTCAATGGATCCGGGAAAAAATTAATATTTTTATTTAGGGGGCTCCCTATCTAATTTTATGGAAGTTTTCGGGGGCTACTTTTCCAACTTTCGGGGGCTACAAATTTCGGGGGCTCTTTTTTTTCTCAAATTTCAGGGGCTACTTTTTAGCTCCAATGCTGTAAGTGATCATCGGATCGGCATTCGATCACGATCCGATCATGCCGATTTCCGATCATGCAGAAAAATCAGGGGCTCTTTTTAGCATTTCAGGTGCGAATTCGCCCGCCGCCCCTGTGTATTTTTTTCCCTGAAATGGATACTTGGTATGAATGTGTGCACTTCTAAAGTAGCAACATGTTGAAATTTCTTTAGGGAGTGGACTGAGTGCATGTTAAAGTGGCCAGGCAAACTAAACGCATGTTATCTTCTGTTCATCTCTATTAGTGTACACATCAACTATTTGTAAACCATTTGACCCAAACATATTTTGTTTATTTTAAAACATTTTAGTAATTATTTTTCTCCATATTGTGAAGCCCCCACTTCTGAAAACCTCTCCAGAGTAGAATTCTATTGTTGACCTGTTGTGACATCATCAGCCATTCACTACTCAGTTACAAAGAAGTTACCTTCACCCAAGCTGAGTGCCTAATCACAATAGCATCACACAGTTGAATAGGATACCAACTCACACACCTTCAATTTCAATAGCTGTTGCTATGTCAGAAGAAAAGCACTGTCCAAGCTATTGCATGGAGGTATGCAGGGCATGCTTTTGAGTGGATGTTCTTTTTGTACTTTCATCTTTTGTTAATCTCATGGTAGCTGACCAGTGATTGACAGATGATGTCACAACAGGTCAACACTAGAATTTACTCTGGAGGTTTTTTTTAGGAGGTGGGGCTTAGCAACATGAAGACAAATAAATGATAAAATGTTTACAAATGTACAAAACATATTTAGGTCAAACCGTTTACAAATATTGAATGTGTACACTAATACAGATGAACAGAAGTTAACATGCATTTGGTTTGCAGGGCCCCTTTAAGTGCTGGATTTATTGTGGGTGTATATTTGATGACATATATTAGACACAGCAGGTCTCTCTGGGAGAACAATGCAAATGCACTGAAGAGGCTACCCTGGGTACACAAAACATGAATGCGGAAGAAATGTTTACTTAATAAATCCAGAAAGGTATTGATAGTTTCGCACTTCTCTTTTTCACCCTCTATCTGTTATGACAGTTAACCCATGAATTGTTTAAAATACTTGATCCTGGTGTATAATGGACCTATTTCTATGCATCAATTACTATTTAACTAGAAGGAAATGGATTATAAACTGTGAAAGAACTGTTTACTTTATCTCGAATCGGGAGAGAGGTTATTGCGTGACGGCTTCCTCATTAGATTTAAGCTTCTTCCCACCTCAGGAAGTTGCGCATGATAATCCTCTATTACCTTCGATTGGTGTATTACGGTTTTGATCCCGGCATACATGTGTAATGTGAAAGTACATGCTCACTATTCTTTACGGCGTGACACTCAGATGGTTAAATCGTTATCATTTGTTTAGGAACTGTTACGCAGCTATTGGGTAGGGTTTGGTACTCGTAACAAGATTGATTCAGTTGTGATAGCATAGCATTATCGGACACCTTCGTGGTATCTCATGGTCGCATCTTTTCCTGGTCTGATAGTAAGAGAGTTAAAACTTGAACATTAGTTTTGGAATTGTTATACAGCTAAATTTTGAAGGACAACATTTCTGATATGAATTATGATTGATTCATTGGTGTAACGTAAGACATACAAAACCTTTGTGGAGTAGGTACATGGGTTTGGTCCAGTCCTATTGTGTGGTTTGATTTGTAGAGGGTTAAAAGAGACAGATTGTTCAGTGAACTAGAAATTGTCTATGTATAATGTTATTCATCTATAATATATTCCACCCAATACACAAAAGGAATTTATTCTATTGAGAAGAAAAAAATGAGTGGGTTATCAAACAGTTGATAGTTTGTTTTATAGGGAACTGTTATCCACATATTAATTGTCTGTATTCAAGTTATTCACGCTATATCACAAGTTACATGTAATTGTAGGAAATGGGTGTACTGTATTACATACTTTGGCACCTCGATTTGTTGTGATTTATTTGAACTACATAGTATTTATCATTTGGACCTTGTAACTCACATGAGTTGTTTGTATGCAGTCATATTGTTTTAGAGTTGGACGTGGCATATTGGATGCGGATAAAGGTGCAGCACTCTGAGAAAAGTTTGAGTTATACTTGTTTGTTGCTTTCAACATCAGAAATGTTTAAATGCCAGGGTGACACTACAACGTATTGAGAGGTGTTAACAACTGTTTCTTTGTTGTTGTTTTGGACTTGGACATTAAATACATGTATGTGCAAATGGTTCAGGAATTTAATAAATAAGTATTCCAGTTTCTTTTTCTTTGCATTTTGGAGCAACAATTGCTGTGTAGATGGCCAACAAGAGTTCAAATTCCATTAATGGGTGTATGCATTATGACTTCCTGAGTTTGCCTGGTATTAAATGATGCATACCGGGTCACTATACTGTGGCTATACGATAGTGGAAGCAGCATTTAGCAGGGGATTATCAAGCTCTAGAGCTCTAGCTGACCACGTAAGTTTCCCATCACAGCAATTTAATTAACTCTCCGGCAACTGTGGAAACCTGTCTTTGCATGATCCTGGATTCTATTTTCTACTTTTATATAATGCTTCTGTTGTCTGCATACACTGGTGTGATCCTGGATTTTATTACCCTTTTATGTACTTCTTTGGCCTGCACGTGTGAAAACTAAACTACCGAGTGTACAGTGCGACTTGATTGGAGAGAGTGGTGAGCATGTGGATGCCTACGACCACCAGCCTTTGGATTGTTTCACACGCTGCTTTTATCGGAGAATATAATTTTGAAGAGTCTTGAGGTTTTATCAGTTCGATCAAACTAGCAGAACATGGATCTTCCCATCATTGCATGAAGCTTCATGAGTGATTGTCATTAATTGCTTAAATTGACTGAAGACTAAAAGTGTTTAAAGTAACCTTTGCTGGAGACATTCTATCAATGAAAATATGACCTACACGTGGTTGCCACTTTGTTTCATCAATGATTACTTTTGACTGGATATGTTTACGTGCTAAAGTTTGAAACAAAACCAGTTGAATTTCGAATCTCCTTTGTTAGCTGGAACTGATCAACATTTACAGTTATTTGAAGACGAGATGTCAATGATTGCCTTTAACTGGATAATTTTACCTACTCAAGTTTGACAAAAAAAAACGTTACTGGTTTGGTACAAATTTCCTATATTATCTTGGATCCTGGGACTGATCAAAGTTAAAAGTTTTCTGAAGAATAAATTGTGGTTGAAGTAAAGTTTGAAGTGGAGTGAGGTGCACCCTATCATGGAGAGGCCCGCGTCAGGGACTAATTTGTCCGGGACCCTCCCGAACTTGCAGCCGTTCAAGAAGAAGTATTTCAGCCAGCGAGTGCGAAGGCCGCGCCACGATGTCACTGCCCCAAGCCAGGCATCGGTCAAAGTGCCAGAGACGAAGACTGAACAAGAAGAGGTAGGCTACGTACGCTTCGTTATTTGATTTTTTTGGGGGGATCAGGGTATAAAGTGTAGAGGAGTTGATAATTTGAGCCTTATTGAATTAAATCTTATCATCCCGTGTGTGCTCGTCACACAAGGATGTCAGTATTGAAAGCCATATCGCCGTGCTTTGGCCAAAGTGCCGGAGAAGACAAAACGAGAAGAGGTAAGCTGTTTTTAATGTTTTCAATTATTTTGTCTTAAAGGGGACAACCAGGCAAAGAACAACACATGATTATATGTTTTGGTAACATTGTGTGATATCAAAAAGATGCCCCACACTTTGCAATGGGTTGTGTAATTCATAAACAATTCAATTAATTACCACCACTTACCTAACCATTATGATTTAATGGTTCCGTACAAACCAAACATCTGGGAGTGCGCCAATTCTATTCACTCATACGTTTGGAGACAATAGATTCAAGGGCGATGCGTTCGACAAAAGGTAGTCTTCATATATGCAGACCCATGAACACATGTTTGCAATTTGGTGATGCATTTTGCAATTCTATGATATTTCTGAAAACATATTTTTCTGAACTTGTTGGTGGAATGGACTACTGAAAATGTAACCTTTTATTTATAAGAATATTAGTTTTGGGTGGTGGTACCCTTTAATAAAATTTGGGCCAGGGTGTAGCCATGCAGAAGAACCCTTTTTTGTAAGAGGATTGTTTTATTTTGTACATCATCCCAGCACATGTCACACAATAATGTCACAGAAACAATTTGGACATCTCCCTATGTCCCAGAGAAGATTGAACAAGAGGAGGTTTATCTCAGCAGTAGTGTATGTAGTGATGGAGGCATGGGGGGGGGGGGGGGGGTTACAGGGGATATGGAGGGGTTCGGAGACAGGGGGCACATACCCCAATAATTTGAACAAACAATTACAAAAAGAGTAACAAATGTTTTAAAATACACTGAGTGCTGTTGACGAGTGCTGTTGACGAGTCACGGGTACCCGGGTCCCGCCAAAAAATGTCAAGTCCCGGGCGCAAAAATCGATACTCGATATCCCGAAAAAAAAAAGCAAAAGTCCCCTTTTATTCGCTATCGGCATAAATATGCTGCATTTTTGTCACTTGAATGAACATGTATTCCCAGCGGCGTGACATGCTGATAGCGAAATCAACAAATGGTTACATTTCGGGCACCCGTGACTCGCCCGAAAATTTTTCGCGAGTCCCGGGAGGGAAATACTCCCGAAATCGACACCTCTACTGAGTATGCCCCCAATCTGTAAGCCAGTGATGGAGAAACTTCAAAAAGTCCTTCTTTTCTCTAATTATGCAAGTGAGTGTGCAGGGTCTCACATTCATGTCACTGAAGCGTGGAGGTAAATGGAATAGATCATCCCCTATCACAAAAGATTAGCTTGTGGATGAGATCTACACCCATTGCACTATTAATGCAAGACTGCAAGTAAAAAGTGCATTGAACTGGTGGAGATCACGTAGTAAAGTACTCTCTAGTATATTCACTATGCAAGTCATATGTTTGTACACACACACACACACACAGTATGCAAACAATGTGCTCTTTTCCACTCCCTTGGGAGCACTCTGTGCCATCTATCTGGTTCAGGGTTAAACATGATTATGCATACTCTGCTTCATTAATTATACTTCATTTTTAAAGGGTAAACAATTAGCCATATAGCCAGTTGGGTATAACTATAAATCACTAAAGCAAGCTTCTAACCAGAATTAAAACCCCCCAAATAGTTGCTTTTTATATTTAAATTGCTGATTATTTTGTTGGTGATTTTCATTTTGTACCTACTTTGCATCAGGCAGACTGATGTAAAAATACCTTTCCAGTTTAAAACATTCTTACTGCACTCTTTTATACTGAGTATTCCCATTTCCCATGTGCTAAATATCACCTTCCAAAGAAATTGTTGCATTGATTTATTTGTAAACCCAAGAATGGAAACAGAAACTGTTTGATTGTCAAGTAGGTGATCAATTACCTGGAAATAAAGCGATACACGGCACAAGTGCCTTCATTCAGACAGACCCTGTTTAAGCTCTGTAATACATTTCTCAATCATACTCTTTTTAGCGTAACTCTCGTATAGGCTTCAGTTTTAACCCATTTACTAAGGGGACCAGGAAATGTCATTTTGTGTTTTCCATGGCAAATAAATGACTTCTGTCAAAAGATTGAAGTCTAAACTACCTCATAAGTTTGTGTTTTCCAGTTCCACCAGTGTTGGATCGATCGAAGAGCGGTGCTTCGAAATATCTGAACACGGGCCTTCTTATGAAATTGCATGCAGCAAGAATTTCTCACGCTGTCACCTAAGACATCAAACAGCGGCACTTTGAAGTCGGTTGCGGTTAAGCGTGTTACGTGATATTTTCGCTCGTAAACATCTCTGATGGATCTCCATTCGACTAGTACAAACATTCCGAACGCGACTATTTTTGATGCTTTTTTGACTCAGGTATTCGGAATTGGGACAGTTTGCGATCGCTACTTATAACTGAGCCAATGGGGATTACGTACTGTGCGTAAAAGTGCGCAAGATGGATCCACGCGTCTAATATACCGGTCTGAATTCCCTTTAAGTTCATGATTTTGAGGGAAATATCCACTTAGTATGCCAAGGATTTTTTTCTTGCTTCAGTTGTCCCACTAGAGAGGTGGACGACTTCTATTATACTAAGCAGACACATTTGTGACTTTACACCACAAAATGACTGCGGTAGTTTCTCTTTTATTAGCTGAAATAGTCCAATTTTATTTTAAATATGAGATTTTGGATTTTTATATTTCCTGAATAACCATATCTCAATCTACCGTCAGTGAAATTTTGAGTGTCATAAATCATGTTTAAATATGATTTTTCATCAAATAAATATGATCTGATTACAGCGCTTGAATGGACACCTATCTTTGAAGCAGCCCATTTTCTCCCTTATATTAAAATTGGTTCAGCCATGTTCCAAATCTTTGGCGCTAACTTTGAGAGGGTTTGCTTAGTCTAAATATGACACATTATATACCATTTTAAATGTAATGACTTCTATTTCAATGTCACATGAAAATCAGTACGCTCAGTTTTCTCGACTTAAATTGGGTCGTTTTCTGGTGTAACTAGGTCACATTGTGTCACACTTTCTGCAGTCTTCAGCAACTTTATTGCAGTTTGAATCCTGTGTGTACCTGGTAGAGTGATCTAATTTATTGTCTTAGTGTTTGAGGAAGGATGTGGGCTTACATTTAGTGAAAGCCCAGTCAACTATAGAGGAAGGAAAGGAAGTCAGGAAGTCTAGGAAGTCTAGAATTCCTTTAAAGGTAAATTTTATATTTGAAGTGTGTATATGTTAAAGATGACAGTTAAAGGGACTACAGCGTCTAGATGGCCTAATTTTCACAATTCGGCTCTCTATACGTAATTTTTCCTGAAGAAAAAGAAATTGGCAGTCATTTCTCATGAAATCAATCAATTTTGGGGTAATTAGTAAATATATAATTGTCCTGGGAACGCCCCTTTTAAATCGCAAAAATGTGACGTCATCTAAAGAACGGACTAATGAACTAAATTCTGTAGATGACGCGTCATGACGTAAGCCAATGAATTGTCAATCACGTGTCAATCATGCTGCCGATTCTGGACCCTAAATGTGGGTGGGGCGTAAATTGGCTGCTAAATGAGATTTGGCATTAGAAAATTAGTCTTAAATCACTACTGTGTTTATTTTCATGGATTTTTTTCGGCAGACCTATTTTACAAGTCATCAACTATGGAATAAGTGCCAAAGTACGTTGTATTCTTTAGGTCCTTTAATGTATAGATTTAAATTGAACACTGATCTAGTCGTGGCCAAACATCCAAAAGAAATGATTGTGCTGAGATTGTAACACCCTGACTGTCACATAAATTGGATATAACAGTAATTACAGTGTACACTTGGTCAGGCATTCTGGTTTTGTATGAGAATTCATTACTTATAGAATTGTGTGATGATTGCAAAAAAATTGTTGTGAATTGTGTTTTTTTTTTTTACAATATGATGTGCACACAATAAATGCTACAGAAGCCTTTAGTTTACTGTCCTCAAACTTGTAATAAAAAGTTATACTGCAAATAATAGTAGAGTTAAACCCCTTCTTAATTGGGAAAAATAAACCTTACCTCGATGTTAACCGAGCGACTAGTGGATAAGAAACAGTAGGGGGTCAGGTCGTAAAACACGCAGCGAGCCTTCTGACCCCTTCTTATTCTACCATCCGCAAAATCCTCACTCGGGTAGGTAACCATAACAACCGCACCTCCCTCATCACGCGAACAGCTGGGGCGACACATAGTATCGGCACGCGCTGTGTTTTTGTTCACGGCCATTACGTCTTCTACCCGGGTAAGGTTCTGCGCGCTTCTTAATACACGGTTTATCAGGATGACATCCTGATGTTGTCGGGACGTCACCGCGCTATCACCCTGACCTGTCTAGGGTGAATCTCACTCCGATGTTGTCCTGATGTTGTCCTGATGTTATACCGATCGGAGCTTCTTAATTGAAACGGTGTAGAATCTCATCCAGACAACGTCAGGACGTCACCGCGACTATTTCTTTCAGTTAAGAAGGGGTTTTACACAAAAAACTTTCATTGGTCAGGGAGATAGTAGAGTTCTTTATTCTGTCTTCATGTACAACAACAACAACAACAACAAACACAACAACAACAACAACAACATTATCAGAACTAAATGACATCTTGAAGCAACCCCAAAATCCTTTTTTTTCATGAGGGCTATCTTACAAATTTGAGGGCTATTTTGGGGCTCACAGGGGCTCTTTTTTGTCTTCGTTACGTCGTTCTCCCTTCTCAGAGTCTAATAAATGATCGCCCCCGTGTATTTAGGGGGCTGTCTTGGAGACGTTTTCTTCTGACAGTGATTACAAAGAACATTATTGATAATGACTTCCTTGATGTTCTTATTTATGCGCCCTTCCATTGTTTGTAAGCATCCTTCCTGCCTTGAACTGTGCCAGTAGACTGATTCATTGTTTCCTCAACCTGTTCCCTACTTGATTTTGTAATCTCCATAAAATGTATCTAGAGTAAATACAGGGTCCAGAAAGTTCTTGTAGATAATGGGTCAAGCTAAGGCTTAAAGGGATAGTTGAGTTCTGGTAAAGAGAGTACAGTTTTGGTCAAACTGAATTTTAGTAAGCAAAACCTGCACCATTACATTACAAACTAATAGTTCTAGCTCCACCATGCTCGAAAGGAATGCAAAATTACAAATGACTAAGTAAAAAGCCTGCTATCATTAAAAAAGAGCCGTTAAAACTCAAGAGGACACTCCTCGGTTTCAGCCATTTGAAATAAAATATTGTGCATTTTATGTTTTGTTGAAACAGTATTAAATTAGATAGAGAGATAATCAACAACTATTTAAAAACCTCTTTTGTAAATGTTTGAAAAGAGGAAGCATTTAAAAAATGTTATAACGGCTGGTTCAAAATTGTTGAATATTTGTGGGGCCCTACATTTATTACAAATGGTTGTTTATGGATATTTCAGCCATTTCTGAACCGATTTAGATCAAATAAATTTTATTCGGTCATTAAAATTGTATGCTCTTTCGAATCTGACACTCAGTTTTTCATTATCTCACAACAAAATTATTTTGTGTAGCGCCCTCTATACGAAAACTCAACTATCCCTTTAAGCTATCCCAAGATGAGAGCGAAAGCTGTGACTAGGTGCGACTGAGATTACACGAGACCAGCTGCAACAAATCTTATGCGCCTGTCCATAATTTGACCATGTTAAAGGTATGGTGAAATCCCGGCTTTGATTCAGGTTTATAGCTTTTAATTTGTACCACACTCTTTTTATCAAAGAAATCCTTAAGCTTATTGGGCAAAAAAGGTAAATTTCATGCAACTGTTGTGCTTGTTTTCGCATCGGCGTTCCATGCTGCTAAAAAGGTTATTTATAGCGGAGCGGGAATGTGCAATTTTTAGGTAGTTTTCTTGTCAGCCAACCTTAAACAAAATTGAAATGCAGCTTATAGAACTCTACCCTGATGTGACATTTTTGTGGCAATATTAGAGGTTCAGATATGGATCAGTATGATCTTAGAATATAAATACACTCAATGATAATAATGTTCCAAAGTACTTTAAATTTAGCTGGCATTCATTATTTGTTGCCATGTCAGGGAAGCATTAGACAAACTTCAAAGGCTCCATGAAATTAAGAAAAAGGATGCATACAATTCATTTAAATTTGTCTTTAACATTGTATCCCGTAAAATGCATGTCCATACGTTGCCATACACTAGTGAGTGTTACATGTAAGTAACGTCACTCAATGGTTATTGTAGCAAGATTTTATGTATCGCCCTCTACTGTCCAGTACAAGACAGTTCAGCATGTACCATCGTTCTTTCACCTGAATCCCAGTCTCGGTGTGGATTAAAGTTATCATAATACCTTTTTCTAAATCTATTACATTATTATACTGTTCCCTAAAGTTTATTTCCCAAAGAGTTAATTTATGTACATCCCACCAGGTTTCCACAGCTATAGGTTTATATATTTTTCAATTACTCATTCACAGGAAAGTGAGCAATGTCATTAAATAGTAACAAAGTTTCATTTTTTTTATTGATATCTAAGTTTTCTTTTAACTCACTGAATATATACATCATGACAGTTTCAGTCTTATCAATATAAATTTATCAGTAGATTATAAAAAGGTATCTGCCAAGGATTTTTCAGAAACGACAATACAAAATAAAATCAAAAGGCTTTTAATTTGTCACAGACAAAATAAACAATGAACTCTGTGCTGAGATATGAAAGCTTGTGTGTGAGAGGAGGAATTGTGGGGGGGGGGGGGGGGGGGGGTTGAGGGTCTGAGTCTGAAGTGTCACAACCTACTCTTTATAATCCCTGTGAAAATGAACCCAAATGTTAGTCTAAAATACTACGATACTGTATAATATGTATTTAGCCACATAATATTTTCACCTGTCTAATTAAGGGTTGCCCGTTCTCTCGTTGGTCCAAGACATTGTCAAGCGATAAGGCAACGGTAATCTGCTTTTAATTAGATTTAATTAGATCCATTTACGGGGCAGGAAATTGCTGTTAGCCATGGAACAGTGAGCTGGATCAATCCTTGTGCCAAGGTCAAGTTATTAAAAACCACTTGGTCAGTGATCTGTGCAAGCAGTCAAGTTATTGAAAATCCACTTGGTCAGTGATCTGTGCAAGCAGTCAAGTTATTGAAAATCCACTTGGTCAGTGATCTGTGCAAGAGGTCAAGTTATTCAAAATCCACTTGGTCAGTGATCTGTGCAAGAGGTCAAGTTATTAAAAACCACTTGGTCAGTGATCTGTGCAAGAGGTCAAGTTATTAAAAACCACTTGGTCAGTGATCTGTGCAAGAGGTCAAGTTATTAAAAACCACTTGGTCAGTGATCTGTGCAAGAGGTCAAGTTATTAAAAACCACTTGGTCAGTGATCTGTGCAAGAGGTCAAATTATTAAAAACCACTTGGTCAGTGATCTGTGCAAGCGGTCAAGTTATTAAAAATCCACTTGGTCAGTGATCTGTGCAAGTGGTCAAGTTATTAAAAACCACTTGGTCAGTGATCTGTGCAAGCGGTCAGTTTGTAAATACAGAGGTGTTGTTAGACTTAGAGGGGAGAAGATGTTGCAAGTCATCAAACTTTGAAGACTATAGTTGGAAAGTGTTTAGTTTGTAAATACAGCACTTGGTGGAACTAGAGAAGAGTGGGTCTTTGCTCTAGCTATACGAGTGGTCAGTTTTAAATACAGAGGCATTTTTAAGATTCTGAGAGGGTCATTGCAAGTTATTAGAGATTAGAACTGAGAGCATAATAGTTTGTAAATATAGGTATTCTTAGAGGGGAGGGGATCATATTGCAAGTCATTCAGTATTTCAAGACTAGTTGGTCAGTGATCTTGATGACCAGTCCATTCGTAAATGCAGTGGCCTTTCTTTAGAAGAGGGGTCATTGCAAGTTAGTAAAGACTAGTTAGTCAGTAATTGGCACTAGCAGTCAGTTTGTAAATACAGAGGCGTTCATAGCAGAGAGAGGGTCGTTGTGAGCGTTAGTTTGTAAATTAGTGGTGTTTCTATAGAGGGGAGGGGATCAGGGGAAGTCTTTAAACTTTTAAAAACTATTTGGCCAGTGATCTGGGTGAGTGGTCAGTTTGTAAATACAATGGTGTTTCTATAGGAGAGAGAGAGAGAGTTATTGCAAGTTACTAAAGACTAGTTGGTCGGTGATTGGTTTGAGCGGTTAGCTTAAAAATACAGTGTCATTTCTAGAGGAGAGGGGACCATTGCAAGTTCGTGTTTAGTTGGTCAGTGATCTGTGTTCGGTCATTTTGTAAATACAGACTGAGGCGTTTCTTTAGGAGAGGGGGTCATTGCAAGTTACATATTTACAAAATGATATAAGTTATATATCGTAGTTGATTATATAGTGATCAATGTAGCCAGTCAGTTTGTAAATAATGTGGTGTTCCGATAGCGGAGAGGGGGTGAGTGCAAGTTATTAGAGATACGAGATCAGCTGGTTACTGATCCGTGCATGCGGTCAGTTAGTAAATGGTCATTGCAAGTTATTAGAGATTAGTAGCTAGGTGCAGTGGTCAGTTTTTACTGTGGCATTTCTAGCAAGAAGGGAAGGGGTCATTGCTCACCCTTTTGAAATTGTTTGCCCCCTCACATTAAAAAAAAGTATTATATTATTTATATATAATATTTATATTATTACCTTTCATCTTTTATGTAAAAAAATGTGAACTGTCAGTTACACAAGACCTAAACATAGTGATTGAATGAAGTTTTTATAATTTCAAATATTCTGATTTGGGTATTTGTGAATTATTCTCCCAAAACAAAAGTGAGTTTTCTGGTAATATATAACATGTTAAACTTCAGAATCAGTAACATTAGAAACGTCAGAAGTCCAGCAGGAACATACATGTATATAGCCTGCACTATATATTGAAAAAGTAAAACATTTTCTAAATGTTCTCAGCTTTTCATTCGGTGACCGTATTAGGATTTCATCATACATGGCAATAGGTCACAAAGGACGTGTTGTCCATGTGTGACATCACGCTCACATGACCAGGGCCGGGTGACATGCAAATTTGAAAAAAAGTGACTACATTGTCTTAAAAATAGATCAAATGATCATAGCTTTCTTTATTCCTTGACTTAATTGCAGTAAATTTAATCTGTTTCCTGCCAGATTTGGCAATCCTCATAGTGTTAATTCAGGGCCCAGCAGGTCCCCCCTAGGGATTGGGTTAAAGGGAAAGTTGAGTTTTGGTAGAGAGGGCGCTAGACTACTTAATTGGTTTGTGAGGTAATGAAAAACTGAGTGTAAAATTTGAAAGAGCATAATATTTAAACAATAAAATCATCTTTGTTTGATCAAAATCGGTTCAGAAACGGCTGAAATATCCATAAATATAACAATTTGTAATAAACCCGGGGCCCCGGGTTTATTAGAGAATTTTGAACCAGCCGTTAAAAATTCAAAAAAATGCTTCCTCTTTTCAAAAAGTTATAAAATAGGTATTTAAATAGTTGTTGGTTATTTCTCTATCTAATCACTATTTCAACAAAGCATCACATGCACAATATTTTATTCAAAATGGTTAAAACCGATGAGTGTTTAGAGAGCGCCCTCTTACGTTTTAACGGCTCTTTTTGAATGATAACATGATCTTTACTACGCCATTTGTAATTTTGTGTTCCTTTCTAGTTATAAATATTAGTTTGTAATGTAATGATGCAGGTTTTGGTTACTAAAATTCAGTTTCACTAAAACTGTACTCTCCTTACCAGAACTCAACTATCCCTTTAACCTCCATTATTGATTACTCTCGTTCATCTGCTTGTATAAATAGAAACAATGATGTAATAATGTTATAATAATGTTCCTTCCGTGTAAAGTGGTTTATGAGATTATCGAAATTGATATATCACTTTTGTCATATGATCCCCGTGTTCACACACAAAAATTTCATCCCTTAATCATGACTAAAGAATCAGCAGCTGACTGTAGAATCAGCTGCTGATTAGCTATACGATGAAATTCGTGTGTCTGAACGCTGACTAACGAAACGACGTATCGTTAGTCATGACTAACGAAACACGGGTTTTATCGTCGTTTCGTACGAGAGCTGACTACAGAATCGCGCTCTTTTCGTGTGTGAACAAGATTCGCTCGCTTAATCATGATTAGCTATACGACTCACAGGGAGACCTGACCTTATACGATGTTCGGTGCACCTGGAAGCCAGCTGTTGTGGAATATTGGCTTGTTGTGTGTGAACGTAAGAGGTAGTTTGGTTTAATCATGACTAACGATACGTCGTATCATTAGTCATGATTCTTTAGTCATGATTAAGGGATGAAAATGTTTGTGTGTGAACACGCTGGATGATGTTTGTTTTTAGCATTGTCGCGAAGGGAAATCCTGGTGGGTAATTTAGTAGCTTAATGTGTTTTCTACCTACAAGTGTTCTCTATGTGACCTTACACCACAAAACGACCGTTATGTCGCTGTGGTAGTTTCTCTTTTATTAGCTAAAATAGTGAAATTTTGTTCAAAATATGAGATATAGCATTTTGGTATTTCCTGAATTAGCATATATCTTAATCTACCTTCTGTGAAATTTTGAGTGCCGGAAATCATGTTAGAATACTATTTTTCATCTAATAAATGTAATCTTATTAGAGCGCTTGAATGGACACTGATGTTTTAAGCAGCCCATTTCTCCCTTTAAATATTTTAGAAATGCTTCAGCCACATATTCAAAATCTTTGGCGTTCATTTTTTAAAGGGTTTGCTTAGTCCAAATATGACAAATTATATACCGTTTTAAAGGTAATGACTTCTATTTTAATGTTATATGAAAATCAGCATAATCAGTTTTCCAGACTTATTGGTCGTTTTGTGGTGTAAGGTCACATATGTGCACAAAGACAATACAACATTGGACATAAAATAAATGCATAAATGCATAAATAATATATGTGGTTCACACAGACAATGGCATGAATTAGTTTTTGTTACGTGTACATGCATGAGGTAGGGAAGTCATGGGATCGTACATGTGACAAATGTATAGTGGAAGTTGTCCGCAGCGCCAGGGGGTACGAGTACTAGTACTACCAGTACCAGGGGAAATTATTACAGCCCCTTTATGATGCAATTAGGGTCCACAATTAACTTATATGAAATGGAACTTCTTTTTAAATGTCTCTTTATTTTTGCCTACAATGTGCAGGTATTTTGTAGCTATATCGCTTGAAATGTGGTGCCAGATTAAACTTAATTACCACACAGGTATAGAACGTTCATAGAGAACTAGCTAACTTGCCAATGCGTGTGTATCGATTTAGATAATATGCAGCCCTCCTGCTAGACGTCTGTTTTGGCTTTGAAGATGTCCTCTAAAGTTGGATGAGTCGTTTCAACCCTCCAACCTTTTAAAAAAAAATTTGGATCGAGCATCATCTGGATCGGGAGTGTCGAGCCATTCCGGTACTCATGGGACACTGATGTACTACGTAATGCATCAAATTATAAAAATGGGAATGTCCAATATAAGAAGGAAATGTTTTTTAATAGGAAGATGATTTGCAATTTGTTTCTACACTTGCATCATAGCAACCTTGGCTGTTGCTAGGTTGACAATTATCTGTGACTCTGATGATCATCAAATTTGTTATATAAGCCGTTCAGAGATTCATTCCCTTCAACCGCTTTTCAACGTGCTCAACAATTTGAATGAATCTTTTCTACATGTTATGCGGGCTTGTTTTACTTGACTTCTGATATAATGTACATGTGCCATAGATGATTTTGGATATATCCCAAAATGGTATCCCGTACCACGAAAAGGCTGTTTGCGGTTAACCTGTAGATATTGAACGTTTTAAAAACGTTTTCTGAGGAACAAATGGCAATGCCAATGTGCTGAGTATATTTCTCATGGATAATGAACTATTGGAAACATCCTTATTTACTCGAAAGGACACTCGTGAGCGATCATTTCCTGAGACTTTGGATTGTCAGGAGTCCATTTGAGACCATTTATGGATATATAAAGCGGACTACTTTGTATTTTGCTATTTCTTGTTATTTCCATGGAACTATAGGTTGGATTTTATCTTCAAGGATTCAACTATAAAACTGAAGAACACACACATACCAACAGTGCTACTTTTACCATTCGAGAAGAGTTCAGGATTGTTGAACAATTTTGAGTCTATTTGATTTTGATTAATATTTAAACAATAATTTTCCATAGACTTCAACCACAGTATTTTGGGGACCTGAAACATGGTCTAATAGTGAGTTTTTAATAACAACTACCTGAAGATCATATAAAATGACAAGTGTATGTGAATTAAACCAGTGGAGTTTTCGCCTACCAGTCTAAAGAGGATATAATACAGTTTTGTTGGAGCTATAAAGGTTATCCATAGATGTCATCTCTTGCTGGGCTGAACATGATGCTGTCAATATTGAAACGGGTAAAACTAATACTTAGCTTTTAAAGATTGTCATGCGTGTGGATGTAGAGGGCAATGGTCAAAATGCTACCTCGTAGTTTCCCATTCGTAACCAGGCTAGTTTGGGTGCACTACGTAAAGCTTGCGCAAGACGTTTCGCAAGATGGCACTGTGTGTCTCATTTACAAACCCGAACCACCTTGAATATATATAGCATTTGGAAGTCGAGAAAAATATAAAGGGGAAACTATCAGATTTATAAGAAATAAATTGGTTTGATATTTGAATAGATTTTCAAAAATAAATTGTTGGTAAAAAAAAAGTCTTCAACTGGAATCTGAAGGGAATTCAAACTTTTTGAGATATAGTTGAAGAATTAGATTCAGTTTTATATTTATGGTACTTACATTATATTTGTAATCAACCAGTTTTAGTACTTTTGCAACCAGTTCTGAATGGGTTAATAATGTAAAAGCTACTTTTTCTTTCACTATGAGATTTGGGGATTCCTAAAAAAAAATGTGAAAAACATATTTGTTTCTGTAATCCTGCTTCAGACTCTAAGTCGCAGTGATTGCATCTAAGATTATTCTAGATTAGAGATGTCTGTCTGCATGTCTGTCTTGTTTTTCACATTCCTGTTCTCGTCTTTCTTAATTAAAAATTATGAATTTTATGAAGCTAAACACTCTTTGTCTCGTCAAAGACATATTTGTGATAATCCCCAAAGGAAGCGGGATGTAAGCTATGCCTGTACGGTATTACTGGAATTTCCTTTTTCTGTTGGCTGTGCTTAATTTAATTCTCTCAATGCAGTAGGCGAATTATGCATGAAATAAGTCGGTAATCTTTTAATTTCTTGGTAATGGTAGGGTTTATTTACTCCCTCTCATTCACCCTCTAAGCACCAAGATTTTATATTATTATGTGAAAGAATCAAATCTTGTGCAACTGCAATTACGTAGTTTAATCAGCTATAAAATATAGAATTTAGAGCCGTGGTGTTCATTTGAAGCGAATTTGTTTATAGGAAAATATCATGATAAAATTGGCAGAAGAGGAGTTTAACATTCATGATTTTGGTTCTAGTTTGTAGCAAATGTATAGAGTGGATGATATAGATTCTTGCACAAATTATACGTGTTATGATGGACAAATTGTTTTCATGGAGCAGATCTGAGAATTGCATCGTTTAAAAAAAAAAGAAAGGACGTTTCTTTTACACTCAGTGATTTGGTAGCAGATCTGTAAGAATTCCATCTTGATCTTTGAAAGAAAAGTTTCTTTGAGTATTCAGTTGTTGAACACAGTCAAGTTCTAATGATTTTGAACTCTAGAACTATCTGGAAAACCATTTCTACATACCATGCAAGGACTGTTGTTTGTTTACATTGTTGACAGAATTGAAAACATTTCAAAATTAAAAGCATATAACTTTGTTTTGTTGCTGTCTCTGTTTTATCATCTATTATATCAGAACTTTTAATTCAAATCCTTGGAATTTCTTAATCTAATCGCTTGCCATTGCTTGACTGGACATGACTTCCATCGCTAACTAGGCCAGCTGACCACAGATACTGAGTAACTTTCACAACGAGGCCGAATTGTTTCTAATTCTGTCCAAATATATGTAAACAGTCTAATTGTGTCTCTGGCTTATATCCAATGCAAGATATAGAATTTATCACAACTTGGAGGCTGAATTGTTTCTAATTCTGTTTTTAAAAGAAAAAGCCAAAAATGTCTCGAGCATATCCATTCCTAGGGCAGAATTAATTGTAGCTTGTAGCAAGAACGTTTAAATGTGCTCCTTCTCAAAGAAATTGTTTCCTTCAAAGACAAGATTAACTGTACTGCACCATTCAGTTGGACTTCAATGAGTGTGCATGACACCAATACAATAAATCTGATTGAATTCTTGTGAATCTTAGTTGGATAAACAAAGGTGAACGCCATTCAGACTGAGCTTGATTCACTGGAGAGTCAATGAGCCTCTATCTGATTTGCTGCAAGTGGAATGACATTTGGTGTCGCCTCAGGGTCAGGCTTGCTTTAATAGTATATTGACCTTTGACCATAATTGTTTCTTCAATTAATTTCTCCACTGCCATTTAAACAGCATTTCATTGGAGGGACACAGATAAAATTATTGAATTCTCTTGCTTCACTGCTTCTTTCTTTAGACTTGCATAGGACGGCGCCTTTCAGATAGGGCGCTTCATCACAGATACGTCGGGTTAAATTTTGATGAAATTTGTTTGGTGTGAAAGGCATTACTGCTCCTTTCATCAGACTCGCATCTAGGACAGCACCTTTCAGATAGGGTGCTTCACCTGCAGATATTTCAGCTTTATAGTTTACAGTGAATTTGTTTGGTGTGAAAGGCATTACTGCTCCTTTCATCAGGCTTGCATAGGACAGCACCTTTCAGATAGGGCGCTTCATCGCGGATACGTCGGCTTAAATTTTGATGAAATTTGTTTGGTGTGAAAGGCATAACTGCTCCTTTCATTGGACTTGCATCTATAGGACAGCACCGTTCAGATAGGGCGCTTCATTGTGGATACGTCAGCTTAGATTACACTGAAACTTGTTGGGTGTGAAAGGCATTACTGCTCCTTTCATCAGACTTGCATAGGACAGCACCTTTCAGATAAGGGTGCTTCATTGTGGATACGTCAGCTTAGATTATAATAAAATTTGTTGGGTGTGAAAGGAGTAACATCTGCTCTCTGGAATCATAACGAGGCTGAGGTGCCACGTTGATGAAAACTTGAGAAGGGTAACAAGTGGTAAATCACGTCATTTATTTCGTAATGACAAAATTACCGGAAAAACATTACGCAGGCTACGCTGCCTAAATTGCCAAATTATATTGATGCGCAGGATTATGATTATAACCGAGTGGTCATTTTTTTTCTGTTTGCATCTCTGGTCACAGTTACTTCAATAAGAGCTGTCAGGTTTTCGGTAATTTTCATAGATGCAGCTATCAAAATTTGAAGCTGTACTACTTTTGAGACTCTCTTACTCTGAATACATAGAACAGAACTTATTTTGTTTGACCTTTCGTTGGACTTGGTTTGTAATTGCCACTGAAATATCCTCGATTTTAATTGTAAAGAGGTTTTAGCTGTGAACATTATAGTGGACTTATAATTCTGTTGGTCTACAAGAGTTACATCCATACTTTACTGTACAACTGGAACAAACTCTTAATCATAAATTATACATTTTTATTTCAGGGTAATGATTTTGAATGTTGGACCAGTTTTGACAAGTCCTTTACCCTTTAACGAAGGTTAATTTTGTCATAACACTTATTGACTTATACTCCATAGACAAAGTCCAAAATATCTCTGGAAAATTATTTAGGAATTAATATCTCACACAGAACTGCTGATTTTGATCGTTTCCAAGACGTAGGTCTACTACCAAGCTAGAGTGCACAACTGTCATATTTTGCAGCAATTTATCTGATAGTTGTAGTCTCCACCGACTTCGCGACTTCCTGCCCCCTCACCAGCAGGGAATCTCTGGGGACCGGTCTATTGACAGAGGCAATTAATGACTAGGGAACCCGCTACCGAGCTCAAACCACCGGTGTGTGCAAATTAATAACATTGCGGGCGAGTTATTGCAACTCGGGGAAGCGTCACGACAAAAGGGGCAAGTATCGAGTGACTCGTCTGCACTTTAATTGATTTGTTGTGTTTTAACTGTCACGTGTCGACCCCCCCCCCCCCCCTCCCTTCACCCGTCTGTCGATCATCAAAAGGGGAAGTCGTGCGCCGCCCTGTCATGAGTAACGCCTCGGACGTCAGAATGATCGCGAGAAAGAGATCTTCGCGGCGGGAGCTTCTACGTGGCACGGCAGCCTCATCCGAGCAAAGACGCAAAGAGCACGACCATGGATAGGACGAAAGCGGCGCACCAGCGTGCCAAGTACGCGCACCGGCGGCAACGGAGCGACGAGACTTTTACGCTCCACAGCAGCAAGATTTTCAACCTGCTGCCCTTGGCACCGAGCAACTCGCATTCACAGCATGGCAGCTATAACAATGTCAGCCATGCTTCTCACTTGTATTCACCCCCGACTATGCGCTCCTCCACGCGAAGAAAGGTGAGTCACTTGGCGTGTGTGGGCAGACCATGACGTATAAATAATTAGGTTGTTGTTGCCGCCTTGTCTTTAATTATATATAGGTGAAGGATATCAACAAATGCTTCCAGGCTTTTCTTGTGCCAAAGTTGTTTTGTTGTTGAAGGATATGAATAATGCTTCAGTGAAGTATAGATAATTAGATCACTGCTGCTGCTTTGTCTTTAAATGTAGGTGAATAATATAAACAAATGTTTCTTGGCTTTTCTTGTGCCATTCTTTTGTTCTTGAAAGATATGGAAAAATTCTTCAGCAAACTTTTCAGCTTGTACATCTGTAGTTGACAGATATCAACACATGCATTTTGCTATTCTTCACCACTATGTTTTATTCAGGTTGAATCAATATTTTGACAGACTTCTTGCAATTCTCATCCCTGTGTTCTACTACATGAAGGATATTAACGTGTCTCCTCTTGCTTCTATGTCCTGATATAATATTAAAGAATTTCAAAGTTTCAAAGCTCTGTTTAATATGGAAGTTTGTAGGCTTTT
This sequence comes from Echinarachnius parma, assembly GCA_037951105.1. Classification (NCBI taxonomy): domain Eukaryota; kingdom Metazoa; phylum Echinodermata; class Echinoidea; order Clypeasteroida; family Echinarachniidae; genus Echinarachnius; species Echinarachnius parma. The sequence goes on from JBAMJV010000114.1 coordinate 166,117, forward strand.
CATGACATATTCCATAGTTGATGCATATCAATACACATCTTTGGTTATTTTTTATTGTTGAAAGGTCTATGGAAATGTTTGTAGGTGACTGCCTCTAAGTTTTTGGTATATTCGTTTGGCTATGTTTGCCACCGTGATTCATAGTTTTAAGATATAAGGAAATGGTTTGAGGTTTCTAGATGGGAATGATTTTAAAATAGTTATGTGGCTGTTCCTGCCACAAGTTTTTATATATTAGATATTGGCATTAGCTTAGAACTAGGTTTTCTTGACACCAGGAATCAAGGATGCCTGTACTGGCCTGATAATTTGTTTGTTATTGTTGAATATTTCTTAACCCCTTGACTAAGGGAACCGGGTGGGTTGTGAACAAAGTCTATGGATATTCAGAATATCGAAGGGAACGGGTTAAAGGGGACCACCAGGCAAAGAACAACACAATCATATGTTTTGGTACCGTTTTGGGATATCAAATAGATACCCAACATTTTGCAAAGAGTTGTGTAATTCATAAACAAATCATTTAATTTCCACCACTTACGGAACCACTATTATTTCCTGGTTCCGTACGGCCAAACATTTGCGAGTGCACCAATGCGTACGTTTGGAGACAATAGAATCCCGGACGATTCATTCGCTCTGGACAAAGTAGTCTTCGTACATGCAGACCCAAGAATACAATCATGCTTTAGAATGGTGATGCGTTTTCCAATTACATATTTTTTTTCTGAAAACATATTTTTGTGAACTTGATGGAATGGACTACTAAAGATGTTTAATACAATGTACCTTTCATTTATAAGAATATTATTTTTGGGGTTGGTGGTACCCTTTAACACAAATCCCAAAGAATAAAGATGCACATAGTATTTGTTTTTAAAAAGTCATATTATCACATTGGTAATACCACAAAACCTATTTTTGTGTGAAGATTTCTATTTTTGTGAGTTGTGAAACCATGGAGAGGAAGTAATTAATCCCTTCTCAAATGATCTCACCACAAGCATCTATCTTTCTTTGCCAGACTTGGATTTACGAACAGTATAAACATGTAGTTCCATAACAGCTTTAAAGGGACTTCGTAACATTGTTCAAATCCTCAAAATCCAATTGGAATTCTAGCGGTTCCCTCATACCTTGTTGTATTCGTATCAACAATAAAAGCATGGGACAGGTTTTGGTTTTTCAATTTAGGATTGAAGTGTTCAGATGGTAAATTGTCTACGGGATAATTTAAGCCGTGTACAAAGTAAGTACAATGAGTTAGTAAATATCACTTTGCATTTTTGCTCATATCTCAGCCAAAAAACATCTGATTACCGTGTGAAATTTTCACAGATTACTTTGTGGACAATTAGATCACACCAATACACATTTGATCAACCTGACAACCATGCATCACTTTTTGCACGTGTCAACAAAGTTACTAGATCCCTTTAACCAGCATTAAAAAGTTTGCGAATAAGCCAATAAATATCCATTCTGCAAGCAAAGGGCATCTAGGGTAAAAAAAAAAAAGAACACATATTTCTTTGATACATTTTTTAATGAGTCTGTGAGCCAGGAAAACAAACAGACAAAACAAACTATTTTTCCTGAAGAGATGAACCTTGATAAATGCATCATAATGTGATAATTATATTCTATTTTTTTTCCAAGAATACGAATATAAAACAGCTACATTGTATTATTATCCAGAAGGTTTAAAAGAACAGGATGTAATCATAAGTGCCAACCAATATGATCTATAGTGGATTTCAATTGATGGTTTCTATCGCTTCTGTTTGTACAGAGCAACAAAACCAAAAATTCTGAACAAAGCGAGGAATATATGGGGAACTCCCATTCCCAAGATAAGAGACGCTATGCGATTAAAGAACAGACTTAAGAATATCTTCAAACCGTTTCCTACTAGATTTTGTGACCCCCATGGAGATGATACAGTGCTCTGCAGGTTCCCATAGGTGTAGGCAATGGGTTAAAATTAAAAATATTGCAGCTTGAATTCTAAACAGGCGTGGGTGTAAGGAAAAAGAAAAAGGGCGAGAAGGGAGGGGGGGGGGGGGGGTGTTGTGGTCTTATGCCTTTATGATTTGTATATATCATACTTCCTGATTTTACCTAATGAGGAATAAAGAAGGAAAAAAAAGGTCTTCACTACTTGACTGCCTGAAAATTACGTTAGAAAATGCAATGTATTACTCTAATATGAAAAGCCCTATGAAGTGCCTATATATAGCCAGAATATGACGTGTTTTTTGACAAAATTTGAGATTCATGACTTGTTCTGCCCGAATGTTACATTTTCTAAGCTCTTGGATCGGGGGGGGGGGGGGGGGGGGGAGCCCCCAGCTCCCTGCCTTTTCAACGTAAGAAATTTCTGAAGAGCAATATTTGTATGAAAACAATGTATACATAAATTACAAGTACAATAATCCATTATGTGTTGTTGAGCTGCAGAATATTAACATTATTGGGATATTTCAGCCATATATCTAGTACTGAATAATATACCAAATAAACTATTAATTTCTACTTGAAAAGATCATTTTCATCTATACCAAATGTTATATAACATCTATAACAACTTTGTACCTCATAAAATATTCTAGTTCTAGAGTGCCCTTTAACCCATTCCCTTCAAGTTTCTGAAATCCCCATAGACTTTGTACACAAACCACCCGGTTCCTGTAGTCAAGGGGTTAAATCACAATTTAACCATGTATTTTAGGTACCACATGCAAAATGTATTTATAACCCACTTTTGTACTAATGTGCCGAAAGTGGTGTATATAGGTGTCTTTAACAGATTATTCTGTTTCATTTTGTAATATTCACATGACATCGTCGTCATCCCAAAGTCATGAGTTTCTGATAAATCAATTTTCACTTTCATAAAAAACAATTTGATGTTGCTCATGTGCTGAAACACTGGATTTGTCATTTGACTTTCCCTTTTCAGGGTCGACATGTAACTTTCAGTTTCAGAACAGTAAATTGTTTTGATGTTTAGATTGTTTAGAACTACTTTGATATTTCAGGTAATGTTTGGTGTTCCATTGAATGTGGCTGTATCAATGTTATAATTATATGGAATTGTTGCAATTGTATAAGTGTAAGGCAGGCTTCCACACTTACATTGTTCTACTTGCTTATTTGGCTTTAGAGTAAAATAATTAATTTTCACTTGCCCTACTTGCCTGAATAAAAAATTACTTTCCCCAAAAAACTAATTGATGTTGAAAGAAAAGGAAAATTAACCGCACTAGGTAGCTTAATAATATGCTTGGCAAATTCCTTGCTTGTTTCTATATAAACTTTACATGAAAGGAATTATATTTGTTTTATAGCTGAATTAAAACAATTAAAAATAGACCATTTATGAAATTTTACTTGCCCTACATAATGTTTTACTTGCCCTACATAATGTTTTAATTGCCCCTATCAATCAGGCAAGTGCTAGTGCTATGTAACTGATTGAAATATTGTCACCTTACACAAATGCCTTTTTAAAATATGTATATCTCCACTTGGATCTGTGGAGAATACCTCACACGTGCACTATCCTTTCATGTTTCAACTTCTTGAATGTCAATGTCAACCGTCCACCTCCCCCTCTCCCTCTCTCCCCCTCTCTCCCTCCCCCCTTCCCCTTTCTTGATTCCTTGCTCTTCTTTCCTGTCACAGACAATGAGTGGTCTCTGTCTTGACCCCCAGGCAGTGTGGTAGCATGACATGATTCCTCATGGGCATACATTTCTGTATTTCTTTATTTTGTCTTGTCATTTTTGCCCTCATGAAGATTCTGCTAGGATCAAATGCTATATTACTGATTGTCATTTTATTACACTGGTGATTTTTTAAAGTAAATAGCAGTTGTAAGCATTATTTTTCTTCATTGTCTTTATTTTTGTGCATGCATGTACAGGATATTGCTTTCCCCTTTAAAACATGACTGCAGCTTTGCAACTTTGTAGTTCAATTTGTTCCCGTAAGTAGACCATTGCCCCCACACCTGCAGATGATCCCCCCTTCCTTTACAGCGTACCACCACCCAACAATAATATTCTTGTAAATGAAAGGTAACATCTTTAGTAGTCCATTCCATTAACAAGTTCAGAAAAATATGTTTCCAGAAAAAAATATAATTGGAAAACGCATCACCATTCTAAAGCATGGGTCTGCACGTGCGAAGACTACCTTTGTCCAGAGCGAACGAATCGTCCGGGATTCTATTGTCTCAAAATGTACTCGTGAATAGCATTAGCGCACCCGCAAATGTTTGGTGCGTATGGAACCATGAAATAATAATGGTAAGTGGTGGTAATTTATTGCATTGTTTATGAATTACACAACAACCCTCTGCAAAATGTTGGGTATCTATTTGATATCACAAAACGGTACCAAAACATATAATTATGTGTTGTTCTTTGCATGTGGTAGTCCCCTTTAAGACAATTGAAAGTCACAAAGGTTTTTAACATTTTCTTGATCTAGGATTGTGGGGTGAGGAGGGGGCTCAAATTTACTATTAGTAAATTAATTGTAAATATATGACAATTAATTACCTTTCTTTCACCTAAATGTTGCATAACAGAGCGACTAAAAATGTTTCCGCAAAGTGCCTAGCTGAACATCAAATCACTTCTTTATCTGATATTCGAAAGTATTTTTTATATACAATTTTCTCAATCTGGGATAGTGGCTCAGGCTTAAAGGGATCTAGTAACTTTGTTTACATGTGCAAAAAGTGATGAGTGGTTGATACAATGTATATTGTTGTTATACGATATGTCCACTAGGTGTTGTGTGAAAATTTCAAGTGAAATGGACGTTATATGGCCGAGTAATGAGCAAAAATGCAAAGTGATATTCACTAACTCATTGCACTCACTTTGTACACGGTTTTGACGATCCGTTGGATTTTTTAACCTCTGAAAACTTCAATTGTTAATATCTTTTTAACGAAAGGGAAATTTGAAAAACCGAAACCTGTCCCATGCTTTTATTGCTAATACGAATACAACAAGGTATGAGGAAACCACTGGAATTCCAATTAGATTTTGAGGATTTGGACAATGTAATTAAGTCCCTTTAATATTACCTATAAACTTACCTTCCATTTTTCATAGCACAACAGAATGCAATCAAAATACACGTAACTAGCGCAAAGGCCAAATTTAGATTCTCAGTTCTTTACCCAATCTAAAAATAGTAGTGGTGATGTGTGATTCACTAATTATTTCTGAGAGAGTTATTGTCCAAAAGATTGACAGTTGTTAGCCCTCGTGGGATGGATGGGGGTGTAACAGACTTGACAGCAAGCTGCTGACTTTCTAATAAAAGTAGTTGGGTAGATGAGGAGGGGTGTCTTTCCCCAGAGACCTCCCCCCCCCCCCCCCCCACCCAATTCTTCCTGATAGACTTGTTGCCCACTTACTCCCACTCTTCTGTTAAAAATTTAAAAAAAAAATACATTTTATATATTTACTTTAATATTTATGCTTATTTTTAAACATTGGATATATTTCTATTCAGTTTCCCTGATTGTTTACATTTGCTTATAAATAAACAGAAGCTGCATCGTTTTTGTGTGATCCCTCACCAATGCTCATTGGTTAGAGCACTGGTCTGGCATGCCGCTTGGAAGGAATGCTCCCCAGGGAGTGGAGATGGTGCAAACAATGTGTGCTGGTTTGCATTGTGTCCTATGACCGGGGGTAATATTATCATTGTAAAGCGCTTAGAGATGATTATCAATCATATTAGGCGCTATATAAATTGAGTATATTAATATTATTATTATGCCAGAGGTCACTGGTTCGATTCCTGTGGAAGCCCAATAATCTTTTCTCCTTTTTTCATCTGTTTAATTCGCCATTTTTCATAAAAGTTTTCAGATTGTTGTAAATGTCCAAATAATTTAACTAACACGGTAGCAGCCAATCAACATGCAGCATCAAAGCTGCTGCCATAGGACAAGATATTTAGGACAATTGGAAAAGTTTTCATAATGGGGCCAGTCAGTTTCTTCTGTGTTTGAATATTATGAATTAATACCAAACATTTCCCTTATTGGCAGAGTTTGTTTAAACAGTAAAAGGTAATTTGAATTCTAAAACAATAGGCAGTCTTATGAAATGTGGCCCTGGTCAATTGCCTCTCTATTTGAATATATATTATACCCCAAAATTCTTCTTATTTTTTGGGCAGAGACTGCCCCTGTCCTGGGAAACCTTGCCCCTTCCCTGGTTCCTTTCCCTCTATTCATCCTCCAGCCCTGTCTTAATATTTGACCCATCTGGGGTATGTGTCACTGACTATATAAAATATGCTGAAATTAATCAGAGTTCATCGGAGCCATATAGCAACCTACATATATATAGTTAAACCTGTCCTATAGTGGCCACCTGTCTATAGCAGCCAACCTGCCTGTAGTGGCTATCACAATTGATCCCCTGCAGGCAAAAAACAACAACAACCAATGTCATATAACCTGTTTAAAGAGGAAAATGCCATGAAATGCAGGGGGTGGAGGGGGTGGGGGGGGGGGGGGGGGGAGTGCAACAATTGGCCCAGGAGAGGCATTTACCCAGGATTTGAACCCTCCCCCCCCCCCCCCCCCCCCCCCCCCCCCCCCCCCCCCATTCACAGGTTGACTAGTAACTCCTTTATTCCAAAGTTCAATATATTATGTCAGTTTGAATTGAAGCCTAATTTGCGAATCTCCTGAACCTAAATGTGTTTTTTTTTTAAATTTTTACGAATGGTATACCATAATGATATCAAAATGGTATCTTCTCTGTGCACCCCAATAAATACAAGGTCTGTTTTCAGTCATTCTGAGAAGTGTGCAAGCATGTTTGAATAGAGTAAACAAAACACACACACAGTCGCACACGTTTATACAATACAAGAAAGGTGTTTGTCACCACTACAATATGAAGTTCCTGTTATGGATCCAGCCAGGATGGCAACATATCCAAATAAGGAATTGGACGGAACTCATCCAGTTCAATTTACGTGAATTGAATGTTTTGCATGAGTGAGTGTACATAATAAATGTGTCTAGGATTGTATTTTTCTAAATCTTTGATAAATTAACCCGAGTTTGGATAACAATACTTTGGAAGAGCTAGCTCTATGTGCTTTGGAAATTAATTTGGAATGATGAATAGAGAGCATTATTAGACTTTGTTTGTATTGTTATCTCATAGATGTAGTCTATAATTAATAGGGAAATAGCTTGGAAGTTGGTCTCTCTTATTTAGAAAACATGAATTGTACTTGGAATTTGAGAATTACCAAGTATACTATGGAAGATGTTTCATGTTTTGCTATAACTGCATTCCCACGATAAACGTTGTACAGTAAGCAGTGACTTTATGGATAAATTGTGTGTCAAATATCATCGCCTTTAAGTTTTTTGTAGGGTCCTGTTATGACGCGATCAAGGATATATACTTTTAACCTTCCTGCATTGCAGAACAATACCTGTTAAATTGGAATATCTAGAAGTTGCAATCAAACAATTTTCTATATGGCATTGTTTCGTTGTGAATTCTTGGATTTGCCTTGATGAAATCTTGAATTGTTATTGGTAGCTCTAGTAAGTAATATCTCTCTTGAGTGGAACATTCAGCAAGTCATATACGGTAATTATACAGAAGTTGGATTTGATTTTGAACAATTTTCTTGTCTTGGTGACATTGTTTGAACTGCTATGAACTCTTTTAACGGTATTGATAAATCGTGAATCGTGAAGTAGCTCTATAGAGTGGTGAAGTGTGATGTCATCAGTGATGTCATAAACATCTTTTTTTTTTTTTTTTCAAATTTGGACTTCATTTTCAGAAAGAGCATAACAAAGTAATGTCCAAATACCGAAAATCAATTGAATAGGGTTACGTATTGGCTGAGATATGCCCATCCGAATGATTTTTGTTGTCAATGGGCAATCAGTGTTATAGTGCACTGGTTCATAACTTTATGAACCAGTGCACTACATGTATATCACTGATTGCCCATTGAAGTAAAATTCATTCGGATGGGCATATCTCAGCCAATACGTAATATATTTGATTGATTTTCGGTATTTGGACATTATTATTGATGCTCTTACGGAAAATGGAGTTCAAATTTAAAAACTCAAAAAAAAGTGTTTTTATGATGTCATGGCTTCTGTACTCTATAGGAAGCAATACTATATCCCTCTTGATGCCATTGTTTTGTAATGAAATCTTTTACCTGAATTTATGACCCGTGAATTGTTCAGTTTCTACTATTATTAAGCAATATCTACCTGTGGAACATACAGCAAGTCAAATACCGTAAAATTACAGAAGTTGGATTTGTTTTTGAACAATTTTCTTGTCTAATTGATGCCATTGTTTTGTTGGGAACTCTTTTACCTTTATTGATATATTGTGAATTTTTAAGAAGCTCTAGTTTAGAAGCAATATCTCTCTAAAAAAGTGGATCATTGGGAAAGTCCAATACGATAAAACAGAAGTTTGATTTGATTTGGAAATAATTTCCTTGATTGGCATTGATTTGTTATGACATTTTGAACTTGCATCTAGAAACACCTTGTGAAGTATATCACTCTGTGAACATGCACAGCCAAAGCCAATGACTGAGTACAGTATCCATTTCAACACTAAAACTGGATTGTTGGATTTCACAATCAATAAGAAGCAAGCTTGCAAACGCAAACTGGTTAGTTACCATAACCCTAATAAGGCCGGATTGCTCGGAAACGCGTAAGGATGACGCCCCGCCGCTTGGTGACTTTTTTTCTTTTGAGTCTTGCGCATCTTTTAAAACAAATGTTTTGAAATCATTAAGATCTTTTGAGATCTTAATGGGGGGCCATAATGGCCCCCCCCCCCCCCCCCCAGCCGTAGGAAGACCTCAAATAGCCCGGCCCTTTTAGGGTTAAGTTAGTGGATTAACACCACTTTAATCTGGACTTAAATTATATGGAATCTAAATAGTTCCCCCATTTAGAAATTTATTTCTTCACTATAAATCAAGATTAATGTAGGTGTTGAAAATTGAACTTTGAGTTTTTATTTGTTACATAATTGGAACTAGATGCATGCATTGTTGAATGCCTGTCTCAAATGCATTGTGTTTATACTCACTTCCAACAGAAACGTAGTATATGATGTATATAATTATTATGTTTAAAACATATAGGCTGGAATTCTCATAGAGACCTTTTTTTAGCACGGTGCTAAATCGCGTCGTTTCGCGTCGTTTTACGTCAGAAGTAGGTTACATTTAACCCACTGTTTTATGGAAAGCCGGGTAGTTCCTGCTTTGCCACCATAGTCTCCGTTGGCACTTATCTTATTGTTTTCTTCATTCAATTAGCGTTTTCTATACACTCGATTTTGATAGCGGAAGTTTGGAGGTTTCCCCGCAAGATGAGTCCATGTTATTTAAATGAAAAGTCAAATTAATCTGTTAAAATCAACGATTATTGTCAAGTTTCTACATACTTGTATCATACTTTCTTCCTGCCAGTTTAGTGTAAAAATAAGCGTCAGACGCAATGGTCTATTCATAGGTTTTGTGTTGCGTTTATGAATGATGAGTGCGCATATCTAGCAACAAGCGCGCATTTAGAAATAAGTGCGCATTGTTTGCAGTGTGGCGCTCCATAAAAATTTAACCCGGGCTAAATTTAACCTTTTGATGAGAATTCCACCCATAGGGAATTACAATATCTTAGATGTAGCAAGGTTAATTAAATACTATAATGTGGACCAGTACATCATAATAATTCTGTAATGTTCTATAATTACTAATAAATACTAATAAATACTACTTCTGAGTAATACTACTTCTGAGTATTTTGTAGACAACTTCTACTACCTTACTTTTCAGGTTTTCTACTAGGATCTTAGACTAGGCTCATTCTTGACTCTCATTTTCTTACACTGGTAATTTATTTAAATAGCAGCAGTTTTAAGCAGTGCGTTCTTCCCCAACTTACTTTACTCTGAGATCCGAGTTTTTTCTTTATTCCCAACATAACACTGACATTTCAGTCTTCGACGGAGATGTCTTGATTGAATAACTTTCACCTGTTAAGAGGAACATTAGTCATGAACAATGATACATTGGGTTAATGCAGGGGTAACACATGAACCAGAAACATATTAGTTAACTGACTTGATTAAATGGCTTCCGTCGTTCAGAGAATGTGCCGTTAAATCATCAATTTCAGATAAATGAAGAGTTTCTACAGTTTCTAGGTTTAGTTTGAATTTGCCAAGATCTTTCGTAACTTTGTTTTCATGGAAGAAAACTCAAATTGGGATTTGCTGGGGCTTGAACTCGAGACCTCTGTATTGCTAGACTGATGCTCTCTAAACCATTGAGCCACAAGGCCCTATAGATGGTGGTCCTTTCCAGAAACCCTTATATTTGCTAATTGCATTTTATGTTCATCTCATAATTATTTAATATATTTTAGGCATATAATGCCTGGACAGAGATCAACAGTTTAAAACTATTCATATTTTGGTAATGTTTCATAAAATATGTGGAAACTTATCTTTTTCAACGTTTCATTAACTTTCCAGTAATTGAACCCCTGTGCCACCCTCATTGTGTGTGCTGCTTTCTATTTGCAATTAAGAGACAATACTGAATTGAATTTATTTTATAATCTGTATTATTAAATTAATTAAATTGAATGAAAGAAAATGGCATGTAGTGTAGTAGGTTTGATAGGATTAATATCTAGAACTTTACACAATGTATTACATCCTTGCCCATCGGCGATTAAAGCACAATCCTGCTGCAGCACATGTGGAAATATAATGGATTGTTTTCAAATCCATGAGAAGAGAGAATAAAATGTTTATGCTCGGTGAAAATGTTAATCAATTTGGTCAAGATTATGAAATTAATCAAGCTGGCAATGTTTGGCTGATTACACATTGTAATATGATCATACTAAAACTAGATCAAGCTGTTATTAGTTCCAACTCTTTAATTAGCACTGTATCATGCAGTGAACACTGAGCCTTGAAATATACAGCGAACGAACGGAAAGACAATTAAGAGCCAAGTCTGATCCTATAAATAATATTTACAGCATGTCAGTAACTTCGGGGCTATTGAAATAGTTTCCCCTCTAAACGTACTTGTGAGTTAATTACGGAGAGCGCTCGTTACTCAACGCTTACATAAGAGTCTTCTTTAAATTTAGTTATCCTGAGTTTGATCAGTGAAAGAGCATGTACAGTTGAAAGTCTGGTGCTTTTTATTAGTCGTTTGATGATTAAATTGTATAATAAAGACAATTTTAAGAGATCTTCTGCATTCAGTAAAAGCGTAAACCACAGAAATTTTTGCATTTATCGTTTGATTAATTTATTTTAGTCACAGTAAGAAAAGACAGTTTCAGATATCTTCTGTGTTCGGTCTCAGTAACAGCGTACCATGGAAACTTTACTTTTATTTTTCGTTTGGTGACTGTTTCTCTTTCTCGTCATAGCATTAAAGAAAAACAGCAGCTGTAATTTTCTTCATGATTTTAAGTGTACATTTAGATATCCTGTGTACAGTGAAATAGTACCGTGGAAAGTCACGTACTTTTATGATTGTTGTTGTGTGCTTAAAGTTTCTCATTAAATCCAGAAAGGCAATTGTGCTGGTGGTGGTTTTGAGAACATATATATATACAGTATATACTTCAGTCAGCGCTTTCAAAAGTCATTAATTTTTCGTGCAGCTTTCGTTGCTTTCATACTCCAGCAGGCTTGGACTGAAAAAGGAAGTTGCAACTGAAAAATTGCTGGTTATTTCTTTTGGCTCATACTGAGGGCTGGTGATTATTGAAAAGGATTGTGATCATTGTTGATTGTGCATAGCTCCTTTACCCATATTTGATTGTGATGGCTTTAAATAGTTGAATAATTATGACTGTGCTATTGTTGTTATTGCAGTACTGGCTGTGATCAGCGTGGCATGGGCTAATGAATACTTTGGGTGTATTCGTGTGAAATAAATTTACCTGGACCATTCATCGGTCGCGGATCATGTGCGTATGAGCAAGAATGTACCAAAGTGCAACTTTTGTTTGTGTGTCATGATTCTTGGGTGACTCGATCAGACTAACACTACATACTTAAAATACAACGGTGTATTATAATAAAGGAAGAAAGTCGGAGTATACTACCAAACTTTGATTATATACACATTTATCTGCATGAACGTGGATTTTTCTTTTCTTATAGCTTGGAGTTCAGAGAGTTATATGTTGATCGACCAATGCGCTGTGCATGGATTTACTGAATGAATGCTTCAAGTCTTCTGTACTGAAACGTCTTGAACATTCAAAATGTTTTATTATGATGTGGAGACCGAGGTAATTTAATCATTAATCCCATATTTATATCAGCTTTCTCTAATCCATTGCCTATGGGAACATGGGCCCTGGTGTACTCTGTACTAACTGAATCTTTGTGGTGGAAAGGGGTAATTAACATAGAAAAATTACTCACTGACTATGGCTTTGCTTTTTGATCAATGTCTGGTGTTATTGTATCGATATCTTCAACAAATAGACCGCTTCTGTAATGTATTCAAATAATATGCGTATGACGTCAGACTCCCCGTTGGCAAGCTTAACAATAGTAACTAGGTCCGGCAAGCTCCGGCAAACTTAGCTTGCCGGACCTAGTTACTATTGTTAAGCTTACGTCATATGCATATTATTTGCATACATTACAGAAGCGGTCTATTACTTGGTCATTAGGTGCCATAATTACATAACATAACAAAGATTGTGCTGTAGTGCACCATATCTGGTGGAACAATTAATATTCATCTAGTTGTTTAATATCTGCAGTGTAGTATGGTCATACAGGCTTCCATTTGTGATGTTTGCACTTTTCATGAGTTCTGTGAATGAAATGTAGAATTATAACCTGAAAATATTTCAAAGCAGTAGAAGAAGTATAAGTTTAGTAATAATGAAGTAGCTTAATCTGTTAAGTAAGCTGCTTCTTGAGTAAAGTATCTAGATGTAGACTTTATGTGGCCCAAAATCTCGTCAAATTGGGTTAAACATTTGATTGCAGTCAAAAATTAATGGGCAGTAGATGATATATCAATCTGACATAAATTCCCACTTTTTCACTTGGTAATACTAATAGCCCGTTCACATATCAACGGATTGTGCAAACGGATGTCAAACGGAGAGCTAAATTTTCCATCCGTTCTATACGTTTCTTGTCCGTTCCTTGTTCGGTGATGTACGTTGTTCTATGTTTTGTACATGAAGCAATGGAGACGACTTTCATCACCGGATAATTTAATTTCGCAAATTTTCTATTCGTTGGGCATACGTTTCCGATATCCGTTGATATCTGACCGGGCCATAAACAGTGTTCCTCAGTGTTAAAACAGTGTTGCACATCATTCAGAAGAATATTACAATGCAATTGGTATATGATTGAAGTCTAAAATATAACTTTAAAAAAAAAAAATCTTAAAAGAAAATTAATGGATTGCATAGAGGCTGAAACACCTGGAAATCTTTTTAATTAATTAAAACAAAATATTATGATCTTTAAAATATAACATCCGAAAGAGAGATTATATAATCAATTTAAAAGCCACGTTGGTATATTTTTGAGAATGTGTACTGTATTGTACAGCATTTGTAGGTTTAATAATTTTGTTTATATATTTTGTACATACAAGTACATGTAGGTGAAATCAGGAATTATAGTATATGTTCCTGACTTGTATTCAAATGACTTTATTTGTGGATATGCCAGCTCTTATTGAACATGCAGTTTTTCATTCAAGAAACATTGTTTTGTTCTGAAAATGATATGTTTTTTTACCATTCCAACACAAAGTAGCAAACATATTGAAGTGCCCTCAAAACCAAAACTGTACTACTACATAACTGTAAACGTGGTAATGTTCGCGGTGCATTAATTTTTGCGGATTTCGCGTTGAAGTCGGCGTCCGCGAATACTAAAAACCTGCAAATATAAATGCGCAATTTGAAATGCATGTGAACACTTGCTCGGCCGCAAAATTAAAAAGCCATGCTGAAAGTGTTTTTGTGTCGCTCAGCGCGAAATATTAATCATGCGAAAATAACAACGTTTACAGTACAATGTATCCCTTTAAATGTTTGCACTTTACAACAGCATTCCCCTTCATCCGCTATTACTAATTATCCTTGGTGGTAGATACTGAAACTAATGTTTAATATATATTTTTTCTGATTAATGTGATTTATGTCTGTACCTCGAACATGCCAAACAGTGTGCGCAAACTAATGAATGGATATCTTAACCCGTTCAGGACTGGTCCCCGAAAATACTCTGGCTTGGGTCTATGGAGAATACATGTTATAGCAAAATCAGTCAGTCATGAATGGGTTAAGGTGGTATATAAACAAGGTTAAATGCAACTGACATGTAAACTGCTCAGGAAATTACCATGCAGTTTGCAATGCTAGAAATTAACCTTTTTAACCTTGTGGCCCAGTTGGGCAAGTAAAAACAAGATTGTTCAAATTTGAGTGGCCTGAAACCTAAATCTGGTGGCCCTCCCCCCCCCCCCCCCCCCAATAAAAAAACATAACAAATTCTGTTAAATTTGGTTGCCTGAACCGGCCAGTAGAATTTAGGATCAATTAAATTTGGTGGCCCAGAGCAAATTTTTAGTGGCCCCTGGCCAGCGGGCCTATGCTAATTTCGAGCACTGCAGTTTGTATCCATTGGTAGTCATTGTAATTGGCCCATTGATACAGGTATCTAGAAGTAATGTCCATTCTTAGAAATATATATGTTCTATTTTAAAACCAAAAATAGATTCCTTAATAGCAGGACTCGACACTCGCACTGGCGCTGGCCCTGGGCCAGTGAAATTGCACTTCGGGCCAGCAAAAATGTATAAAAATCATATTTTGGTGGCCCGATCGGGCAAGCAGATTTTCAACCTTCCTTGACCAAATTAGAAATATCTTGTTTTCTTCCATGTCATGCTTTATGTACAATCACAGATTTGATTAGGAAAGAGTGATATTTGAATATTAAAAAGTTTACTCATGGAATACAAATTTCGGGCCAGTAGATTTTTCTTTTGGGCCACCAAAAAAGGGGAAGAAATTATCTCACTGGCCCAACTGGGCCACTGACGAAAAAGGTAAGTGCTTAATAGCGACATCAACATATTAAAATAAGCAAGTTGTATACAGTATACCATAGAAAATAGTTCAAAACTTAAGGCTAGAAATGCATTCCTCCCAAAAGTAGCTTAGAATGAACATAGAAAACAATTGCATGTGACAAATATTATGCATGTTATTAATTGCAATACAAACCTGTGTACAGTGACCACCTAGAACAAGAAAATTGGCCACTCTATTAAGTGAACTATAATAATAAAGGCAGGTTCCTTTAATAACACTGTTTTTCTCTGCAGGGGAATATTTTTGGTGGCCGCCATAGGCAGGTTGGCTGCTATACATGTAGTCAGACAAAACAGTTGATAGTGGTTTAAAAAACATTGATAATTTCCATCATCATGCATACCCAGAAGGAAATATACAACTATAGATGTGACAGGAATTATGCACTTATCAGTAACAGAAAGTTAAACATTCCTGCTTTTTGTTTCCCTTATAAAGTGAAAATATATTTCAGTTAAAGCAGGGCTAGCACTTGCCCTATTGTCCGGGGCAAGTAAAAATTGATATCGGGCTAGTAAAATTCATAAATGGTCTAGTTTGGTTGCCCGATCGGGCAACTAACATTTTTTTTCCACTACATTTTCTTATTTGTATCTCGTCTCATCTAGAAAAAAGAGAGAAATTTGCCAAGAAGAAGAGCTACCTAGCACTATTCATTTGTCTTTATTTTCACATTGTTTTCTTGGGCAAGTGAATTTCCTGTTCGGGCAATTAAAACATTTAAAATAATGATTTCACTCGCCGAACGGGCAAATAGAATAAAGTTAGTGTGGAGACTTGGTTAAAGGGAAATGCCAGTAGTTGAAAACAACTTTATTGACCAAACTAATTGATTAGTATTGTTGAAATAGCATAAAAAGGGGCGTGTGTGAAAAAATCCGAACCTTAGTATCGTTAAGTGCAGAAATATATTGTTAAAACGTTTATGAAAGCCGCTGGCATTGATCCTAAATTCACCGTCAGTTTGGCCCGTCTGCGCTGGCCACATAGATATACGCTCGTTCGAGCGATTCGCTCGTACGAATTACCATGTGCGCATTTGCCATAGGATTAACACGCATCGCACGAGGCTGTATATCAACATACAACCATCGGCGAGATATCAATCCGCAGTAGATAGCTTTATAATTTATCAAATATATCAATTGGTAGGCGGTTTCCAGGCCAAATTTGTATCATCCCGTACTAGTAAAAACATATTCTTTCATATGATTGGTATTAGTGTACATTTCATTTTTTGTGTGTGGTGGGGGCGTTTCCCACTACTGGCATTTCCCTTTAAGTATAAAAGAATCCTTGAAAGTTGGGAGATCATAGCCTTTTTATTCTTGGATCATAATATTGACCCACAAATTAAAATGTTGTTGTTCTTGTCTAGGCTGCATGTTCGGTATATATATATAACCACATGTTGTGTTCCATGTCACGTCATGTCATTTTGTGTCTTGTTTTGCTTCTGACTAACTTTGTTGGATACTGGCAAAAGTGTGTAGTGACCTTTAGCTGAACTAAGCAATGTAGGACGGTTCTGTTATTATTTGATGAACATTTTTTACTCCCAAATCCCATGGTTGATACCAATCAAAGTATACTGCTATATTAATAAGAATATTCACCATGACAGTATAATAATCATAGATTTTATATGTCTCTTCTCCTTATTTTCCTCCCCTATGATGATGATGATGATGATGATGATGATGATGATGATGATGATGATGATGATGCTCTTTATAGTAATTTATAAAGTTGTAATGAATATGAGTAATAATCAAAAAAGTAATGATCATTACTATTAATATTTCTCCTCTCCTTATTTATCTTCCCCTTAGATGATAATGGTAATGGTGATGATGATGATGATGATAATGATTTGTTAGGGTCGCATAGAATAACAAATATACAAAAATACTATTAAACCTTGACAGTAATAATCATAGCTATTCATATTAATATATATCCTCCCCCTTATTTTTCTTCTCCCAGAATGAGGTGCACACGGCCAACCGGAGGATGACGGACCGCATCATCAACATCCAGGACGAGGATGTGCTCCACCAGGGGTGGCTCAAGAAGCAGGGCGGGGCGTTCCGCTCGTGGCAGCGCCGCTACTTCAAGGTGACGGGGGAGTTCATGTACTACTACGCCAAGGAGGAGGACACGAGGGCGCTGGGGTACATCCCCCTCCGGGGAAACCTCCTCAAGAAGCACACGCACAACGCCGAGGATCCCGGGAAGCACCTGTTCGAGATTCTACCGGGTAAGAGGGGTAACGTATCGTTTCAATTTCACAGGTTTCCAGCATCTTGGTTGGCATCTTGGTGTCTCGCCTGCCTGCCTAACACTGCATGGACTGGATGACAGGAATGTCTTGCAGCATGGATTTTTTTTTTTTCAAGGTTGTTTTACTTTGAAAGTGAGCCAGCTAGAAGTACCTCGAAGTATACCTTTATCATTATGATGTTGACAGATGACATCTCAACATCTCAAATGGACACTTGATTGGTTCCAAAACTACTTAGTCTTGGGTCTATGGTGATTGCACGTTATACTAAAATCAGATTGTCTTGAATGGGTTAAGGCAGCATGAAGCCTAAAGCATGTTTAGTCCAACATTTCTTACACACATTTGTGAATGGCTGTGGCAAAAACAGGCTCTTGTCTGCAAAAAGCAAAATTCAGATTTTTATACTACCGTATTTGTCGGTGTATTAACCGCTCTGGTGTATTAACCGCACCCCCTAAAAAAATAAAAAAAAAGTGAGGTTAAAAAAGTGAGGTTAATACGGTCATGTATTAACCGCACCCCCCTTTTTTTTGAAAAAAGGTGCGGTTAATACACCAGCAAATACGGTACATATAATTAAAAGAACTCATACAAACAATCATGACAAATTATGATTATTTGGTATAAACGTCAATTTTCGCTAATGGGCAAAAATTAACATTTTCACTTATAAAGCCAATTTCTGCAAAACATGAGTTAACGACGAGAGCCTCATTGATTTTGCCAAACCCAGTCACATAATTAAAGGGGACCACCAGGCAAAGAACAACACATTAGGTATATGTTTTGGTACCGTTTTGTGATATCAAATAGATACCCAACATTTTGCAAAGGGTTGTGTAATTCATAAACAAAGCAATTAATTTCCACCACTTACGGAACCACTACTATTTCCTGGTTCCATACGGGCCAACCATTTGCGAGTGCGCCAATGCTATTCATGCGTACGTTTGTAGACAATAGATTCCCGGGCGATTCGTTCGCTCTGCACACATTAGTCTTCGCAATTCAGACCGCATGAACGCATGCTTTAGAATGGTGATGACTTTTCCAATTTTTTTTTTTTTTTCTGGAAACATATTTTTGTGAACATGTTGATGGAATGGAATACTAAAGATGTTACCTTTCTTTAATAAGAATATTATTTTTGGGTGGTGGTACCCTTTAAATGTATTCATTTGAATACCTGTTCATGGAAGTACTGTTTAACAGACCCCTTTAGCCAAGAAGGGTATAATATGTTTGATTTGGTAGGTCTATAGATCGATGCACCTTGCCTGACTTGCTGTGCATGCCTGTCTCTGAAATGGGTAACCAGTGCCAAAAACAAAACAAAATAGGATACATGTTTGAGATACTAGTCATCCTACTATAACAAACCATCTTCATTTCACTTAATTTGCAGTATACATATCATCGATCAAATGTTTCATTTGAAATCAGTCGCAACTTGTGCTTGAAAACAAACACACTTTCCATTTGTTGCATTTGTTTTAATTAAACGCAACTTTGCGTTGTAATTGGAGGGTTGGCGGTTTATCGCTAGTATTCATGTAGTAGGCCCCTGATCTGTTGGATGTCGTCGGTTGAGAAACAGAAGGGCCCTAAGTCATTTTATAAAAATTGAAAATAATCATGTTTAAAGTTGGGTAGTCTTGTAGAAACAATATTTATTTTTGAATAAGGTCTTGGGATAATAAAAATTATCTTGTCATCAGATATCTCTTGTTTTATCTAAAATTACACTGTTTTAAAAGAAGTTTAGTTATTACAGAGCTCTTTATAATAAGGTTCCACAGATTCCACTGTATTTGGACATTTGGCATCATTTAGGTAAGGCTCAACCTAATAGATGACATAATGTATGCAGATCTCAGTTTAGCAAAAAAAAATCAACTTATAATGCCCTTTTCGCTCTCATCGACGATGTGACTCTTGAGATCTAGAGAATATACATGTATGGTATGGAGAACTCAATTTAGCCAAAAGTTGACTTAATGCCTTTCTCACTCACACCCAATGATTTGACTCTGGAGATCTAGCTAGAGGAAGATGACAGACTGGTTGATTTCCTGCTGATCTTGACAGGGCAGGAAACCAAAAGTGTTATTGCTGGGAACACCGGCTGTATGGTTGGTTGTTATGAGCTGAAGTGAAAGGTGTATATAATAATACTGGTATTTTATTCAACAGACAAAAATGTCACATTCAAAGCTACAAGCTGAATTGCAGTGGCATGCATTACACTAAACTGCTATGATATTTACAAACATCAAACTAGCTTAGACAAAATCACGAGGTACATGTATAAAGAAATTTTGTCAATAAACATACAATATTTAATGGAGCAAGTGATAATAATAACAAGTTCGTGAGTAATATTATGAATAATGATATATTAAGTGGTTTGAATTCAAAATCAGCTGCATGATGGCATCTTGTGAATGCACAATACACACAGGCTCAATGTTGGTGCTTTAGCATGGTCAGACTAATTGGGGGGGGGGGGGGGCACACTATAATGTATTTCTTTATTCTATAAAGAATTTCCCCTTGGGTTGTTTTTGTCTTTGGTTGTACTGATTTTTTTATTTTGTTTATTTTATTTTATTTTGATTTATTTATTATTATTATTATTTTTTATTAATATTTATTTATTTGGGGTGGGGACGGTGGTGAGACGGGCAAGTGAACTATTGGGGGCACACTCTTTCGACGCGAGTAGCCTACAAGATTTTCTCATTATATCGTTAATGAATGTTAAAATCGACATGTAGGTATCTGATCAGAAAACCAGACTGAACTGAGTAGAATTTGACTGGCTCCTGGCCATGCAGTACGTGGTCCAGTGTTAGTGTCCAACCCTGTCAAAGAGATCGATACACACACTATTCCCTTGGGCAGTGGGTCTGCTGTCATACATAGCCTACTGTCTTGGCCCGCTGTCTTGGCCCAAGATAGATTTAGCTTTGAACCCTAGATCCAAATTGCCACTTCCTTCCTGTCCTCTAAGATGACAATATGAAGCTATGTCAGTCACACGTAGAGCCTGACATTACCATACGTTTGTGTGGAGCAGGCAGTGCATTGACAATGCATGGTTGGTGTTTAATAGTTAATCGAATGCCTACACATGTAATGTATATGTACTATGTGCTACAAGGAAATCGTCCGAGTATGGCCAATTAAATTGCGGATGTGTAAATGATGTCAGTGGCGTAATCATGCTCAATTCATTTTTTTGGGGGGGAGGGGGGGGGGGGGGGGTAGGTACATCACATCCTTGAGGGGATGGGGCAAAATGAGCAACAGAGCATTTTATAACCCTTATTTGCCCACAAAGTATTATAATTCCTATAGACTAAAGTGCATGGTACACAAGTTTCTTATATTATAGGCAATGTTCCTTATTTTGCACTTATTTTGTCTACCCCCCCCCCCCCCTCCCCTCTTCCACTAGTTATCCATTACCACTGACGTGTGAAATATTTGTCATACTTGTTTGCTGTATGTATCACTCATTATCTCTGATGCATGTCTAAAAGGACTCATAACTGAAACTAATGGCAAAGCACCCTTTTTTCACAGGAGAGAGGGGAGGGAGAGGTAGGGGAGGGGTAGGCTGGGAGGAGAGGGGAGAGGGAGAGCCCGGAGAGGGAGGGCAATTAGACATTTTCAAACAAACTAGCAACTGCAGACACTTCATTGTACCTTGTGTTTGCTGTTTTTAAAGATCCCAAAACAAAAATAACTTTTGGTTAAGCACAATCAAAGTAATTCAATGAGATGTGTTAATATAACAGGGTGTTTTTTCTTTGAACTAGCTTTGTCAAAGGTAGTAATAAATCTAGATACTTGGATTCAGAAGAGAAAGGAAATGAGCCTTTAGAGCCTAGATAACTACTGGTTTGTCTTGCACCATTTGAATCTTTTACTCCTGTGAACCTTAAAGGGATCTAGTAACTTTTTTGCAAAAAGTGATGCGTGGTTAGTAAAAATGTGTATTGGTGTGATCTGATATGTCCAGAAAGTAATGTGTGAAAATTCCATGCCAATTGGATGTTATTTAATATGAATGAGAGAACCACTAGAGTTCCAATTCAATTTTGAGAATTTGGACAATGTTACTAAGTCCTTTAATCCTTTAATGGCCTAATCCCATTATAGCGTATCTCCTTCCGTTTCCTATCCCACCGAAATGCGGCGAAACGGTCAGTAACTTGCAAACTTTGATGTTCCATGATGTTTCGTTTAACGCGAAACAGAGCCGAATTAAAAGTATCCCTAATCCATGCATCATTTATTTTCCTGCCAGTATTCTGCTAGTACCTTCTGGATTTCAAACGTGTAGGAAACAGAAGGAGATATGCTATGGTGGGACTAGGCCAGAAAATGTGTTAACTTGATGTACATAGTATCCTTGTGGCTCTTGGAATGTTTTTACTGAACTTGAAGATGCCTACAAAAGGAGGACAGTATCTTTAACCAATGCTCAAAATGAGCGCAGGCTCGCTGGCCCGGGGCCACTAAAAATTAGTTTGGGCCTACAAAATCTCTTTGATACTTAATTCCACTGGCCCAAAAGGGCAACCAAATAAGACATAACTTTTAATGTTCTTCTTTGTTTTGGATTTCTTTTACTTGCCCGACTGGACCACAAGGCAAACGGCAAGTTCATGGCCCTGTGCAGAAAAAGATGCAATTGATTGTAAAGTTGCAAATAATTGTAAGTCAGATCATGTGACTAAATGCGGAAATCCGATTGGCTGAAATGCGCACATTTTTTGACTTGCAATTCATTGATACTTACAAACGATTGTACAAACGATCTCTTTCTGCAACGGGGCTCATTTCTAGCATTGCTTTAACTCACATTTTTGTTTGTGTGGGGGGGGGGGGGGGGGATGGGGATGAGGTGAAGACAAGGTCTCCCACTTTGATATTTGGCTGTTTTGTTTCTTAATCCTTTCTTGATCGAGTCGAGAACGTCTGACTCATATTTATTCTCTCTCCCTCTGTATCTGATGCACGGAGACACAGAGTGCACATATATGTATGGAATATGACTAACATCTAGCCTAGATCCAGCCAAGACTAAGGGGGAACTACCCAGTTTAGCCTTGTATATATTGTTTTTATTTCTTTATTTCAATTTATTGGCAGTCAATGGAAAACAGAAAACTGTATCTAAATGTCTGTTTCCATAATATGATAAAATATAATTTCAAAACTGAATTACCGTATTTGTCGGTGTATTAACCGCATGGTTTTCCCGATGGAATTACCGGCAAAAAGGGGGGTGCGGTTTGTACACGGAGATAGGGAAAATTGCACGAAAATCCCCACTAGCACAACACAGCATGAAACACTATGCATGGGACTGTAGTGAACAAACAAAGACAAACGGAAGACAAACAAAGACAAAACAAAACATGAATCAAATCAGAGATGAAAAAACTGTACCTTGATATGTTTATTCCTTCTTACAAGTTCAGATTTGGTTCAATCTACCCTCGAAAATAGTAAATTCTAAGCTCTTTTTGGAGATGAAAAATTGCGATCGTACATTTGCAAGTGGTGGGGAAAAAAAGCGTGCAGACGCGATTTGACTGAAATTAGCGATCAATCACTATAGGATGATCGCTAATTTCAGTCAAATCGCGTCTGCACGCTTTTTTTCCCCACCACTTGCAAAGGTACGATCGCAATTTTTCATCTCCAAAAAGAGCTTCAAATTTACTATTTTCGAGGGTAGATTGAACCAAATCTGAACTTGTAAGAAGGAATAAACATATCAAGGTACAGTTTTTTCATCTCTGATTTGATTCATGTTTTGTCTTTGTTTGTCTTCCGTTTGTCTTCATTTGTTCACTACAGTCCCATGCATAGTGTTCCGTGTTTTGTTTTCCGTTAAGCTCAAAAAATGTTATAAATTACGGATTGATCGGGGAAGGGGCTCATAATTTCCTTAATTTGCTTCAGAGACTTCAGTAAATTGAAGTATATTTCATAGACCAAAACTCTCTGGAAAAGAAGAATGTTTTTTCTTACTCTCGGCGCATTTTGACCATCCAAAAATCGAAAATTATACTATCAAATTTTTTTTTTTTCATGGAAAACCCCCCAAAGTTAGGGGTGCGGTTAATACATCGGAGCGGGTAATACACCGACAAATACGGTATATATATGTTAGTCAGATGGAGCCTATAAGCCCTATCAAAGGCAAATAAAAAGTATTAAACCGTTGCTTACAGGAACCGGGTGGGCTTTGTACACATTCTATGGGGATTTCAGAATCTCGAAGTGAACGGGTTAAATACAACTATACATAAAGCCATAGTTCTAAGTTGTTTCACATAAGCCTAGCTTGATTTTGTTTACAAATGAATTACATATTTCTCTCAGAGTTGAACAGAAGTGTTAGTTACCCGATCATGAAACTAAATTATGATAAATGGAAATAACTTGCCTGACGGCTGTTTTTACTTGCCCCGGTCTATCGTGCAAGTCCTTGCGTCGAGCCCTGTTTAATGGATCAATTTTTTATTCTCTTTTCCTTCTCATGCAGGTAGAATGGATTCTGCTCCATTAATTTTATTGTCAAATTGTGATATGAATTAAATATCTAAACAAAATTGCCAAAAAGTTTGTATTTCATCATATTTTGGAAATGGAGGGGAGCATCGTTTGAGAGTCAGTATATAGGAGCCTAGCTTTCGAATCTAGCAGAATCTTCATCAGGGCAAAATGACAGTGATCAATCAAAATGATGATAATAATCAGAGCATTATTTGTTCTCTTTTCCTACCTCCCTCATGCAGGCAAGGCAAGCCAGGGACGTCTGGCAGGGAACCACGACAGCTTCCTGCTGTGGGCAGGCAGTCAGCTGGACCTGGAAAATTGGATCCAGGTCCTCAGGAGGGTCATGTACGGCAGGAGAGGGGGAGGTCAGTTTTGTTTTTCTTCTTTTAATTATATTGAAGATTATTCTATTCAATAGGTTCTGAACTGTTCTATTGTATTCCCTTCTGTTTTGTCCTTGATCTAATCTATAAATTTCTGTTTTATTCTATTATTTTCTATTCTTTTCTTTTCTTTTCTTTTCTTTTCTTTTCTTTTCTTTTCTATTCTATTCTATTCTATTCTATTCTATTCTATTCTATTCTATTCTATTCTATTCTATTCTATTCTATTCTATTCTATTCTATTCAGTTCTGTTTTGTTTGGTTCAGTTCTGTTCTATTCCATTCTATTCGATTATTTCATTTCAACTGGAGCTGGACGAATGGATCCAGGTTATTAAGAGAGTTAAGTACGCAGGAGAGGGGGAGGTCATTTGTGTTCTCTCTTTCAAATTATGCACCCACTTCACTTTATTAACATGAATGATGAAATACTGCTTAAAACTACTAAAAATGGCTTGTGTATCAAAATGAGAGTCAATAGGGGGCCTGTGCTTTCGATCTTAGTATAATTTTTCTGAGGCAAAACTTAATGAAACTTGAAAGGCCATGCCCCTATTGACCCCTAGTTTAAATAAGAAAACTTTGCACCAAACTGAATGCTAAATTCTTGCAGAACTAAATCACTTTTTAGCCTTTTGCACAAGCCTGATTACCAACATGTTGCAGAACAGAATATTAGCATCACTTTTTTAGTTTTTTTTCAATTCCCTAGATGCTGTAACCAGTATCTTTAAAGGGATCTAGTAACTTTGTTGACATGTGCAAAAAGTGATGAGTGGTTGATACAATGTATACTGTTGTTATCTGATATGTCCACTGGGTGTTGTGTGAAAATTTCAAGTTAAATGGACATTATATGGCCGAGTAATGAGCAAAAATGCAACTTTAGTGATATTCACTTACTCATTGCACTCACTTTTTACACGGTTTTGACGATCCAGTGGATAATTTAACATCTGAACACTTCAGTCTTAAATATTTTTTTAACTAAAGGGAAATTTGAAAAACCAAAACCTGTCCCATGCTTTTGTTAATACGAATACAACAAGGTATGAGGGAACCGCTAGAATTACAATTGGATTTTGAGGATTTGGACAATGTTACTAAGTCTCTTTAACATGGCCTTTCAATTGCTTCTCTCAGTTTAAGGCAGGCAAGCTATCATCATGTCTCCAATTGTAAAGATTGTGCGGCCTTTTTAATTTGTCTTTTTTTCACCCTGCGTCTTTTGAGACGGCGTAACCACGGAGAAATGATCAGCATCTTCCTGTCTTGGTTACTCTGGGAGGAAACGAGGGCCCCGTTTGGGTCGTCCAGATTCCTCGCTCGCGCCAGATGTTTGGCACGGTTTCTGAGACACCTCACGAAAATTCGGCCTGACACTTTAATACATGTTATATATTCCTTTCACTTGAAGCCTGTGCAGTGAAGTTTAACCCTTTCCAAGACATTTTGATTTTTGTGAAGAGGTCTCTGCATGATAGTGTTACCTTTACAGGGGTAATCCTGTTCAATGTGTAGGGTTTTAAACAAACATAACTTACTTCTGAAATTAATTTCTCTACTTAATTTGTTGCTTTTGAATAAGCCTATCCAATTATGCAAACAGTGAAAACAGTATTTGTTCCAAAAATACCTATATAATTTCATAAAAAATAAGTTTGAAAATATCTTGCTAAAAACTGAAAAGATATATTGCTATATATTTTAAAAGATGGGGGGGGGGGGGGTCCACAAGGAGGCAGACTATAAAAGCATAATGAAAAGTGTTCTTATTTATTTATGTTTTCATTTTTCTCCATGGGGGGGGGGTAAGAATTCAAAACAGGGATGCAATTGCCCCCCTCATTATGCCCCATAGAAACGCCACTGAACCTGGGTAGCAGGGTTCAATTTTGAAATGTCGGGATAAAAAAAAGTGATCGATGTTTGGCAAGTTTGCAACATCTCACAAAAATTAGGACTGACACCAACATATCCTATAATACTGAAACAAGTGAAAGCCTTTTAATAGCAAAGCTTTTATTAGTTTTTAAATGTACTGTCTTGCTTAAAGTTAAATTGATGTCTCCAAGATTTTGAAACGTCTTGCAAGAATTTGGACTGACACTCCTTTTCATACAGCTTTAATTGCTACATCTCACACAAATTAGGACTAACACAAACATGTACCTTTGACTGAAAACCTTGTAGTGTAACACTAACAGTTTTTAGTCGTGTCTTGCTTAAAATTGAACCGATGTCTGGAAGATTTTGAAACGTCTTGCAAGAATGTGGACTGACACTCCTAAATTTCCACGAGGTTTAAATGTCTGGCCGTGCACATCATTACTTCCCACCCCGTTCTTCTTAATGCAGGTCATTTGAGAACATTTCCTAACCAATTTAAAATTGATGACGCTTTCCTCTTTCAAGAAATTGAACGCGTGAAGTTCATTTAAAGTTAGAATGTATGCTTCTTCATTGAATGTCTGGAAGTGAATGATTATCAGAATCATGTGCAATTATTTGGATTTATTAGATGTTACCTCAACAGCTGACACGAACTAGGTTAAAAGGGGCATTCTGCATTTTTGTATAAAGTTCGTTGATTATCTTATGGATACAAACTCTAGAGTATTACATGGCAATTATCAGAGAGCAAGTTCATGTATTTGCACTTTCTGAAATTAACGGGAAAAAAATGTGATAAATTAGAATCTTGTATGGTATATGTTCATAATTTGATCACTATTTCAAGCGCAAATTAGTTTGAATGCCTGTTTTTACGGCAAGATAGAAATTAATGCATTTCAAACCAAATTGATTCATTTGAAAATTGAAATTGCAGGGCTGGCATATTTAGACTCCCAGAGACAATCATAAATTTGCATGAATACATGTACATGGTTGATGATACCACACTTTATAGAGAGTACATATTTTATTTCCTTTATTGTAAAACCTAAATTGAATTATTAAAACTCTGCCCAGCTATGTTATTAATATGTATAATAAATCCATTTAAATAACTGTTTGAATTTAAAATTAATTAATTTCACACAAACATTGTGATTATTCCGGTCTAGCAATCCGGAGGTCTCAGGTTCGAATCCCGCTGGAATCCCATTTTCTTTGCTCTTTTTCAGTCATATTATATTTCTGGTCAGTTTCTTTATATGTTTGAATTAATTGTGATTATTAATTTGATTTAAATTGCAGGTATATTTGGGCAGAGCCTCCTGGACACAATCACAAATGAGAGTATCACAACGACGCAGCAGATTCCATCCGTCGTAGAGCAGTGCGTACGGTTTCTACGGAAACACGGGCTACAGGAAGAAGGCATCTTCAGGTAACGATGATAATGATGATGATAACAATTAATGATTATGGTAGTAATTTATGATAGTATCTATGAAATTGAAAATTAATGAGAGTATCACGACGCAGCAGATTCCATCCGTTGTTGAGCAGTGCGTACGGTTTCTACGGAAACACGGGCTACAGGAAGAAGGCATCTTTAGGTAATAATGATAATGATAATGATAATGATGATGATAGTAATAATAATTATAGTAATGAAAGTAACTATGAAATTGATCATGAATATCACAAAGAAGCAGCAGATTCCATCAGTTGTTGAGCAGTGCATATACGGTTTCTACGGAAACACGGACTACAGGAGGAGGGCATCTTCAGGTAGTAAAAATAATGCAAAAATTATGATATTAATGATGATATTTGTGTGTTTTGTTTGCTATTAGTCAATTTTAAATATTGTTCTGATGTAATTGGACAGATTCTATATTATTGCAATATATTGCGAACAGCTTTCTTTATGTTTGAATTTGTTAAATGAAAACATTCCTCTTTGATAATTGATTTAACATTTTGTATTGTATTTTCAAAATGAAAATAAAGCTATTAACAATCCCTTTTGGTCTCAACGAGTATGGAGAGATGTGTTATATTATAAAAACCTCACTGTTATAAGCATTATCAAAGAATTTTGTCCAGTCTTGAAAAAAAAACATTCCAAGAAAATTATAATTCTTTAAGTCAACAAAAAAAAATGTTCCATAAATATCACTCATTTACCAGGGGGATGCATATTAACCACAAAATCTGCAAATAGAAGGAATTCTATTTAGAAACAAATATTTGGTCACTCATTGAAATAGAATTACAAGATTATTTATGATGTTCAGTCATTATAAACCACTTATAGATGTCACTCATTTTCGAGAGAAGAATATAAAATTGAAAATCAGCAAAAAATAGCATAGAATGGAATGTTAAATCTATTTCAGACACACATCTGAAGGAAAAGAATATTTTCCAAGAAACTAGTCCGTCATCATAAACCACTCATTCTCCAGGGGAAGGTCATACAACAATAAATCTGGAATTTATATCCAGGAAATGAGACATCTCTTCAGACAGACTATAACATCTTGGAAATTCTGTTATGCTGCATAGCCTGTCTTCCAGGCTGATGGAGTTGTTTTCATCATTGCCATGGACCTTTTGATATTCATAGAAGTACACAGTAGTACACTGGAACCTCATTATAATGAGGACCTTTGGACCATGAACAGGCCTGTAGACAGGGGGGGGGGGGGGGGGGTGCGCCAGTGCTTCAGATGCGTATACCCACCCCCGTTAATTCAGAGGTCCACTTTGTATCGGTCTCTGCCATCACTTTTTACATCGGTCTAGATCTATAGCCATGATAGGTGTTGACCGCGATCAATTTCGTACCTCCTCTAAAGAGTTTTTGGTCAATGGTGGGAGTCGGATTTGGAAATGCAAACATTGTTCATGGTCATGTAGGAATAAAGGCTATGAGCATTTGAGCGAGACTGTTTATCCCCCAAATATGGCATTGTGACTGGTTGGTTATTTAATAGAGAGGATATGACAACTCCTCTACACGGTCTGTAAATAGGATAGGAAGAATTTGAGCATATACTGCTTGGTTCTTAAACATATGACTCGTGTTAACCCGTTGCCTATGGGAACCAGTAGTGGGTCTTGTATAAACTGTATAGGAATGGCAACATCTACATGTAGCTCTAGTAGGGAACAGATAAATAATCTGATTTTGTAGATTTTTTTCAAGAGGATGATCTTCCTAGAAAAGGGGATCGAATTGGAAGAGAAAATTATACTCTTCTTAGATTCTTCTTAGTTTTCTTATACACTCCTGACAACGGACAGTCAACCTGTTTGAAACGTCGAGCCCCTCCGTCCACCAACCCTCTCTTTACAATAACTAGACCGGCGATGTAGCTCTTATTAGAACTACAAGCTCAAGAAAAATACCAACATTCCACTCCAGGGCTACCAGCACTCCTTTCTAGGATTAACACAGTCCTTTTGAGGACTATCCTAGAAAGAATACCAACAGTCCTTCTCAGGACTCACCAATCCTCTCATTATACATGGTGCAACCGCAAAGCACACGTATTAGATTATTCTTGTTTGAAATAAAAATATTCCTTGCTCCCTCGAGATTTACTCCTACTCTATGAGTATATACAGTATGTATTAACTCTTTCTTTGCTGGTTGCCACTTACTCAGGTGTACCCAAACAGCACATGTTTTGCATTGTATAGCTGTCATTACAGCTGTACCACTTCAATTCAGATTAAAATAACAGTTTACTGTATGAAATAGATTTTTATTTTATACAATATGAATCTATTCCAAGTAATGATCAAAACTTCATGCATGCATGAACATTGAAAACAACCACAAATAACCACTATGGTCAAGTATACTTGAGATTGACAATACAAATATATGTTTTTTGTAAGCTTCCACTCTTACAAAAGTTTTGATTAATTCTAAAACTATTTGAAACCTTATCAAGTATTGCATAAACTTCTCCTGTCAAATCATATATCAACATTTATTACACTTTAAAATTTGTGTATGTTTTTTTCTTTTACAATTCTTGACATAAAGATCTACACTCCCATTATTGATTACACACTTGAATAACTTTTGAATATGTCTCGTCTAAAGTGCAAGGAAAATGATTATGTGTAGAAAACCTTTTGCAACATTAGTTGAGCTTTTACATTCTAAATTTTCTACATAAAAGGGAAAGAAAAGTTATGTTCAAACTGAATTTGAGAGACTAAAACTTCACTATGTTTTCATTAAAGACCCACATCAATCATTCAAGCATGCTTGCATAAAATAGAAAGAGCTATAAAGCTAAGCTAGGATGAGCTGTTTTCATTCAAATAGCGTCCTTTATAAATGACAAGAGGAGGCAAAATTTGAAGTGCCCACTCATCCAGCACTTTTCTAACCCTTTAAATAATCTACTATTAGGAATGCAGTATTTCAAAAAGTAACAATGATTTGTAAGACCTCAAAACTCTGCCTATAAAAAATGAGTAGTGATATGCCATATTTCATTGCAGACAGTAAATCGCACAACTGATGTGTTCAAATCTTCACAGAAATCTTACATGCCTAGATATAGATACATCCTGGCTGCCAATACAAGTACTGTATGTTATCCCATGTAGTATTTAGTAACACTGATTTCTTTGATCTTAGTCGGAATCTGCTAAGTTGTTTCTAGGTTTGTTAAGCGGTGATTTCAACAACTAGTCCTAAAATAGGACTGTAAGTGCTTTAGTGGAGTTGTTAATTATGCAATGTATAACTTTAAAGGGGACCACCAGACAAAGAACAACACATAATTAAAATGTAAATGTTTTTGGTACCGTTTTGTGATATCAAATAGATACCCAATATTTTGCAAAGGGTTGTGTAATTCATAAACAATGCAATTAATTACCGCTACTTACGGAACCATTATTATTTCATGGTTCCGTACAGGCCAAACATTTGCGAGTGCGCCAATTCTATTCACGCGTACGTGACAATAGAATGCCGGACGATTATTTCGCTCTGGATAAAGGTAGAATTCGTACATGCAGACCCAGGAACATATGCTTTAGAATGGTGATGCGTTTTTTAATTACATATTTTTTTTCTGGAAACATATTTTTGTGAACTTGTTGATGGAATGGACTACTAAAGATGTTACCTTTCATAATTTATAAAAATATTATTTTTTGGGTGGTAGTACCCTTTAAGCTATGATTAGCAAAGCAGGGATCCCATCACTCGGTAGCAAATGATGATAATCTTAAGTTGACATAATTTGTCCGAGGCGTTGACATGACGGTGAGTGCGCCAATTCCCTCTGGTGATTATGATCAGATCATTAGCAAGATGATCTTGGAAATATTAGGCTGCGTAGAAAGGTTGCAATGTAAAGTAAATTTAGCTACTACTCTACTAGTGAATTAACATTTTATAGCTTCCTAAAATATAAGCATATATTTAGTACCCTAAAGAATAGATTCATATACCTGTATATATATTTTCAAGCGCAGATAACCCGTAGCAAAATAATCTCAGAACAGAAGGCTGATTAGAAAAATAGCAATGTAAATTTAGCTACATGTACTACTCTCGAGGATTAGCAGTTTACAGCTACGTAAAATAAAGAAAATATTAATTTATCGCCTAAAGATTTATATATAATTTGTATAATAGCAGAAGGATCCTAGCAAGATAATCTTGGAATATTGGGCTTTGTAGAAAATTGGGGGTGTAAATTGACCTACTCTAGTGAATTAGCAGATAAAATATAGCTAAGAAGAACAAATGTATGTATTGCCTAAAGATTCATAGATTTATTTCTTTTCACAGACATTCATGCATGTCACCATGGTTTTGAAAATTTAAGGATGAAAATATGTTGCATTCAGATGTTGATAAATTTGTTAAATATATCCCTGAAATGTTTTAAATATTAGATATAAGATCATTTTGACTTATCTTTGAAACACTGTTCTGATGACCAAACAGTGACTTAAGAGTAGTTGGACTGATTGGGGGGGGGGGGGGGGGGGGGGGCAAACTGTATACATGAAATTCTTCATTTTATAAAGGATTTCCCCCTAATATTTTGCATTAATTATAATAATAATAATAATGGTGGCTACTTATATAGCGCACGTAAAAAGGGGGGGGGGGGGGGGCACGTGCCCCCCGTAGCTATGCCACTGAAAATATGTTGAAGAGATAGCACTGGTTGAACTCTCTTACGTGATCATTCAAATGTCAGTATAGAATAATGGCTAACTACATGTACATGTAGCCACATTGTGGTCGAATTCAGCATTTGATTGCTACGATGGAAAAAAACGTGTTATTGCCAAAAAATATAATAAAAATATGATACTAATAATATAATAAAAATAGGATTTTTCACTTATATTTTGTATGGCTGTTGTAAAATGGGGGAGGAAGGGGGGGGGGGGGGGAAGTGCCCCCCGTAGCTACGTCCCTGAAGACAATATGTTGGAGAGACAGTGGGTGAACCCTCTAACATGATTATTAAAATGTCAGTATAGAATAATGGCTAACATTACTACATGTAGTCACATCGTGGTCGAATTCAGCATTTGATTGCTACGATGGAAAAAACGTGTTATTGCCAAAAATATAATTTCATTTTTAGATCGTAGATATTTTAGATCACTCTGGCATGGAAATCTCATTATTTAGTGAAAAAAATAGACGGTGATGAATCCTCTGAAATTATCTCTGAAATGTCAGCTTTGAAAAATAGCAAAATGACTAGTGAACAGCTCTTCTACATGAATGACTATAGATACATTTTACCGCAATAACGTTTGTTGTATTTTTACAAGTTTCATCCCTAATGTCAATGTCTTCTAAGTAAAAATTATTAATTAGTTTGGTGTTTCGGTGGATTCCATTTAAGATAAGACTCATTCCTCTTTGTCATATCACAGACAGAAGTAACTGCATTAGTCATTTGCTTATTTATATTGAATATGTTTTATTTCAGTAGAGTTGCTCTGTCAGTGGTTAAACACTGTTTTCCACAGAGACCCTACAAGGGTGGACTTGTGACCTAGACAATGGGCCAAACTGATTTAATAGTATAATTGTTGGCATCAGATTATGAGGTATTTTCCAGTGTTTCAGAGAAAACCTGAATCTTTACCAAAAGCAGTTGACGTGTGGGTGACAGAATGGCTCCATCCGTCATTGGTTTTAATGGATTCGTTACCTGCCAACTGGCTATTAACAATTATTGGAATGAGTCAAAAATCAGGTCACGTTTTTCTTGTCCTGAATAGGGCTGTATGTCAACAAAGGATATAGTCTGTGCCTGATCAATGTTAAAAGTAGAACGTGGGCTTAAAGGTAATTGGATTAATGGGGTTTGATCTGATTTTATCACCAGTCTAGCTGTTACATTTGAACATGTTAAATGAAATATTGAATTATTTGCCAACTTGGTATTCCAATTATATTTCGATGGATTCCATGTTTCAGTTTAGTTTGACAGCATACTAGTAGTTTGAAATATATGCTGAAAACTTGATTTTATGTCAGAGTATATATCTTTCGTTTAAATAGCTAAAGTTTCAATGGCACAAAGGAAAAGCCTATACCCTCCTTGATGCTGAAAAATATGTTAAACCCATCGAAGACAATTCAATTTGAGTATAACCTAATAAAAACTTGATATACATGTATACAACAGCCAACAGCTATGTTATTTTTAGAGCTAGAACTTAACTGGTTTAACAACTTATTTTCAGCACAAAGAATATCTTATTTTCCCATTTTCCTTGTAAGTACATGTATTTAGGAGCAGAAAAAGGATGTAGTGATTAAATTGGGGCTAAAAATGTCAGCTCTTTTGATGTTTTCTTTAACCCCTCCAGGACTGGTCCCAAGAGTACTCGGGCTTGGGTCTATGGAGAATGCATGTTATAGCAAAATCAGTCAGTCCTGGGGGGTGTTTCACAAAGATCCTAAGTTGAACTTACATGTAACTCTAAGTTGGACTTAAAAAGTATGGAAAGCCGTTAGTTTCTTTGAAAACAAATTCTAAAAGTCCTGTGAAAACGCAGTAAATGTTGTTTCAATTCATAAATATGTTTCTATTATCAAAGAGATTTCATGTTGTTCATGTAAAATTTATGAAAAGTCTAAAATACTTGCCTTTTTGCTTTTGAGTATATTTGATTCCAAGGCTACACTTGGCTTACCATACTTTTTAAGACCATCTTAGAGTTAAGTTCAACTTAGGATCTTTGTGAAACACCCCCCTGAATGGGTTAATCCTGGGACCACGCCTTGAGTTAAACCTAGACAGATACTTCCCTGTTGCAACGATGATGTACTGTTATTTCTTGATTATGTTTTTTCTTCTTCAAAACTGCTTGTGAAAAATATCTGTACAAAGAGAGGGTTGATAATGATAATAATAAATATATCTATAGAGCGCAAATTGCAATGAGCCCTCAGCGGTATTATAATCTTTACCCCGGTCAACGGATACACACTTCAATCATTCCTGCATACAAAGTGCACAATTTCCACTCCCTGGGGAGTGTTTTTATTTGATCTTATTTCCCCTGATCCATACAAAACCATACTGCGCTGCAAACATTACAAACCCGTTTCCCACACAAAGACTCATAATTTGTTCCACTTATCCCATTGCCGACAGGGCATGGCGGGACCCTGTATTAACTTTATAGGGATCACAAAATTAAGTAGGGAATGGGTTATGAATAACAATTGATATTCGTAAGATAGAGACAACAAAATATGTCTTTTCTGAAATGTTATTAAAGTATTAAAATATTGGCATCCCTTCTTTTTTCCCATTTTATTCTATGTGCATTATTGTGTTTTCATAGGAGACTGCTTTTCAAAGTGAAATGACACACCGTCATAATGTATTTTCCTTTCTTTTATTCTTGTCCAGGCTACCTGGGAGGACCAACAAGGTGAAGGAACTCCAAGACTGGTATGACATTGGTGAGAAACCAGACCTCGAGGAAATGAAAGCCGACGTGCATACGGTCGCCTCCCTCCTCAAGCTATACCTGCGTTCACTGCCCGAGCCCGTCATCCCGTGGCAGCACTACGAACACTTCTACGATGCCATCAAACTCTACGAGGAGAACAAAGAAGAAGGAAAACAAGAACTGATTCGCGAGTTGGCGATCCTGCCCCGGGTGAACTACAACCTGATGAAGTACCTCTGCCACTTCTTGAACGATGTGCAGCTCCACGAGAAGCACAACCGGATGGGCGTGCTCAACCTCTCGACGGTGTTCGGGCCGAACATGTTCCGGGCGAACAACGACGACCCGGACTCGATGATGGAGGCCAACTCCATGAGCCAGAAGTTCATCCACTTGCTCATCTCGGAGGTGGACGCCATGTTCCCGTCCAACGACCGCATCCCCGGTTTCTCCAGCAATGGGATGAAGGCCGCGGACCCCCCGATCCCACCGCCACGCCACAAGGCAATGAGCCAGATTCCATCCCAGAGGGACTTTGACCTCATCCAGGAGCTCAAGGACTCACAGAACGGCCGGACGCTGAGGGCGCAGACCTTCGCATCCGACTCGCTCCTCATCGACCTCAACCCCGATGAGGAGCTGGACATGGAGCACTACGGGAACGCCGCGTTCACGAAGCGCAGCTACAGCGTCGACGATGGACTTGGTTACAGGGACAGCATCAGTGTGTCCGACACAGCGAGCATCGCATCAATTGCATCAAGCAATGCCTCGGAGACGAGCTCACAGCACGTGCCGTACGCTGACTTCAATGACACTGCATCGGTCACATCAGAGACGAGCAAAGCGGACGTGGAGTCGCTCGTCATGATAAACCCGGCGTGCCGACTGCAAATGGCGCCTTGCGATTCTACAACCAATAATCGTGTCGAGACGTCACCGCGGAAAGAGAGTCGTGGCTTGGGAATGGATCTGATGCAGGGTACACCGGAGAACGATATCTCGAACATGGGAGACATGACGTTGTCATACTCACATTTGCAGGTAATTGGTTGATTCAGACAAGTCTCTGTAGACAAATATCAGATTTTTGTTTTACATCAATGCTGTCAATGTTTATTCAGTCAAACGGTTTTCAGGGTGAGAAACAGTTCTCAAAAGATTAAATAAATGTTGTTATAAACAAAAACACTTATTAGCCACAGCTTTTGTTTTGTCATGGTAACTTCATTAGAGGTATTCCCCCCCATGACAACCAAGACAGTATGGCTGTCACAAGTTTTGTATCTATACAGAATGAGTGGATCACAGTTTGAATTACCAGGTAATGGGTGGTGGATCACGATTAGTTTTAAACCCTAATTAAAAGTACTTTCACACGTATGAAAGTGAAACAAACAAAATCATCTTACAATTCTCTGCAAAAATCTATGCTGTTCTCAAGACAGTATCTCTTTAAATGTCAAGCACAAGCTTTTGCCATTATTGTTCAGTTTTTACCCTCCAAACTTTGAATACTTTAAGCACATTTTTCTTGTTGCTACGGAAACTGTCCCATGAGTCGTCCGAGTTAAAGAGTCACTTTGTCTAGGGATGATATCGAGCTGTTGCAGATGTCTGCGAGGGGAAGATAATGATCTTTGTTTTCATGATGCATGACATATTATTTGGAAGTGATCATACATGCCATTACTTCTGTCCCCACATTTGTTTGTGCTCGCAATGACATAGTTACAGGGGGTGGGAGGGGAGAGGGGCGTCACAGGTTGGGGTGGCATGTGCCCTAAAATAATTTGACAAAAACAATACAAACATTGGGGTAAACATTCTTTAAAAACATACAGCAATACATAGATTGTGCCCCCATACTTCATGTGCCCCCAATAAGACGGACCAAGCTAACCAATATTTACATTCATGGCCAAAATGAGTGCCCCAAACTAATTTCTAAAGAAATACAGGTGTATAAATGGGTACCATGGTCAGGTGTTAATTAGCCTTAGCGCCATCATCAGTGGCAGCTTGGCTAGTATGCTCCCCGGGGAGTTGAGAAAGTATGCATTATCATTGTGTGGGTTTGATATGCACCTGATGACCATGGGTAATAATAATTTAAGTAATTATTTAAGCGCATTTGAACATTCTATATGGAAAATGCGTAAATTATTATTATTATTAAAAATAAATTATTATCTATATTATAATAGGAGGACGGGTTTCGTGTCGGTCGCCAATATTTTTCCGTCGCCAAAATGTGTCGGTCGCCAAGATTTGTCCAGAATGCAGTTTTCAAGCCGCGTCTGGGCAATAAAATCGCGATGCAGCTTCTACTGACGTAATGTGCGTGCGAGAAAAAAAACCATTGGTGCGTTTTACTAACGAAAGTGATGTGTCCAGAATGCAGTTTTCAAGCCGCGTCTGGGCAATAAAATCGCGATGCAGCTTCTACTGACGTAATGTGCGTGCGAAAAACAAACCCGTAGTGCGTTTTATAACCAAAGTGATACCTCAAACATTGAACAAATTACTACCGGTCAGGCGCGGAGCGTGAGTCTGCGATAAGCTTTCGTCTGGAGCACCTCAGTTGTTTACGAGTTGAACGCTATTGAAGTGCCTTGGAAAAACTGCCGTATCTCTCTTGAAACCTTACCAAAATTCATATTTCAT
The DNA here is from genome assembly GCA_037951105.1 of Echinarachnius parma. Taxonomy (NCBI): domain Eukaryota; kingdom Metazoa; phylum Echinodermata; class Echinoidea; order Clypeasteroida; family Echinarachniidae; genus Echinarachnius; species Echinarachnius parma. The sequence continues at coordinate 204,152 of JBAMJV010000114.1, forward strand.
ATACCAAATGAAAGAAGAATAACCTATTTTTACTGATAAATATAATATTCAAAAAAAATAATGTGGGAAAATAATTAAAAATAGGCATGATCCATACCGCAAAATCTTTTTTATTTAAGCTTCAGAAAAGTAGAAAATTTCATTATTTACCACCCGTGGGCAAAGCCGAAACTTAAATATATGATTAATCATACATTTATAAGACTTCACACCAAATACCCTGTACATTCGGGTTTTTTACAGAGTCATGTCGGGAAAAATCCCCGACAATGTCGATTACGAGCCTGCGCGGAGTAATTGTCTCGCGCTACGAGAGTGGCAGTCCCAACAGTACATTTTCGTGTAGTGTGTTGTGCGACTTGCCATGTATAATTTACTGTACTGGTAGTGCACCGGTAGTTCACACACTGCAAAAAGAGTTTCAATTTCCAACTTTAGAAACAGAATTAAGAAGAAGCAAGACAATTAAATCGTTCTTATTGTGATGTCTGGAATCATTTCTGCGCTGCATGAGTGACTGACTGAATTAATTTTGATCTGATCTTGCAGTTTTGTTGTATATGCCGATGTTTGGTGCGTGATGGAGATGAGACAAAACAAAATTTGAACGTAATATTCGGAAAATTTGAAGAAAAAAAACAGGGGATCCTTTCGTGAAGGGCTACCGAAATATGTTGTTCACTTGCATTTTAAATATTTAGAAACGCTTTTTGTAAATGTCTACTCGAATTGCATACGTATTTGTTTTTGCACTCAAGCAGTGGCGTACCCAGGATTTGTTAAAGGGGGGGGGGGGTTAGTCAGCGGGGGGTAGTCGTACAAAAATTCAAAGCCGAGACCAACAATTTTCGACACTTTCAAGGCCGAGATCACGGTTTTTTCGACATTTTCGAGGCCGGGATCACGGTTTTTCGCACTTTTCGAGGCCGAGACCATCAAAAATGACGGTCGAGACCGCTAAAATTTGGTCTCAAGACCAGTTAAAATTTGAAAAGGGTGGGTTCAAACCCCCCAAAACAGTCATGTTTGGGTCAAAGGGGGGGGGGGGGGGGGGGGGAGGGGAAGGGTTTGAACCTAGGGTACAATCTCGGTTGGATCTCGGACTCGGCTTCGAATAATTTTCAACGACATCCCCCCCTCAAAAAATGTTGACGGCCATCCCCCCCCCCCTCGAAAAATCTTCAACAGCACCCCCCCTTAAACAAAATTCACCGACAGCCCCCCCCCCTCTCGAAATATCTTAATCCCCACCCCTCGAAAAATCCTTACCGACACCCCCTCAAACAAATTTCACCGACACCCCCACTCGAAAACTTCACTAACACCCCCCCCCCCCCCTCAAAAAATCCTCACCGCCACCCCCCCGAAAAATCTTCACCGACACCCCCCCTCTAAAATTCTTCTCCGACACCCCCCCCCCCCTCGACAATTTTGGACGACGAAATAACCCCCTCCCTCCCCCCCTTAAAACAAATCCTGGGTATGCCACTGACTACTACTACATACTACCATACTACATGTACTACTACTACTACCATACTACATGTACTACTACTACTACCATACTACATGTACTACTACTACTACCATACTACATGTACTACTACTACTACTACTACTACTACTACTACTACTACTACTACTACTACTACTACTACTACTACTACTACTACTACTACTACTACTACTACTACTACTACTACTACTACTACTACTACTACTACTACTACTACTACTACTACTACTACTACTACTACTACTACTACTACTACTACTACTACTACTACTACTACTACTACTACTACTACTACTACTACTACTACTACTACTACTACTACTACTACTACTACTACTACTACTACTACTACACTACTACTACTACTACTACTACTACTACTACTACTACTTCTACAGGCTACTAATACTACTAATACTATAATACTACTGTATACAATAGTTATAATCAGTGGGGTCATGCATGGTCCAGTACCCACTACACCCATCACTTACTCACACTGCCCCTCTTTCTCCCTCACTGCCTTCAGCATGGTGTCCATTCCTATTATTGATCTGTTATAATGTACGTATTTTAATAATTGGATGCCGAACTTGACGAACTGCTGTCCAAATTTGTAATAATACACTGTTACCCTAACAATAACTTGTATATGTTATAACCATACAAGCAGAGAATCCACTATAATTAACCATAATAGTGATTTTCTACAGGAAAGATAACAAAAATAATGAGTTACAAAAACACAACATATAATATATCTCACTCAAAGATCTGGTGACGGGTAAATTGCTAGTTATTATTAAATGTGCCCATCCCCCATACTTCATGTGCCCCCAATCAATCAGACCATGTTCTAATTGTCACTGTTAACACTCATTGCAAAAATGAGTGCCCCTAAATAATTATTAACAAAATGAAATACATAGCGTTTGTCCCCTAATCGGTCGAACCACGTACACTACAGGGCAATTCCAAGCAAACATTGACATAAGCACCCATTTTTCAAATTCGTTGAATCATAACGTATTTGGTATCAAATTAAAGCTAAAAGATTAAACTATTCAGAAATGCATTTTGTTCCAAATTTTTTTTTCGTAAACTATTATTTCATAGGAATTAATTAGCATAAATTAATTTTCAATTATTTTTACAAAATATGCTTGTAAATATTAAGCTTGAAAGAGCTGCAAAAATAGGTTTTCATAAAATTTTCTTTCAGTGTTGGTAAGAACATTACTTCAATTTATCAGATAAATATCTATTTCGGCATTTTCGCTCTTTGTTCTGCTTCAGTGACTGTTTCATTTATAGTCATCAATATGTCACGCTGTTACCCTAAAAACAGGTATTTTTAATATTTCTGGAAAAATATGAATGGGAATGAAATTATTTTTTGTTTCTTCTTCATTCGCCCATAGGGCTATATTATGGATGCTAAATAGCAGCATTATCTTTTACCACTTTTTAATCTAAGCAATATCAATTTGGTCACGCTGTTACTTTTTGGGTAACAGCGTGACGCAACCTACTTGATCTCCATTGATATAATACACTAGACAAAATCAAATAATGAAATATGTTTTTTTAAGGTATGCTCGGGCATTGCTCATGCTTTGATTATATGAATAGGGTCAGTTGATAATGTTTCCATCACAAAGTTACCCGAGTCATAAATGTGTAGGGGTTGTATGTCCGTCTTTCTGTATGTGCATATGTACATTAGTGTTCTTTTTTTGGCAATATCTCAAGAATCGTTGGATGGATTCTGTTCAAACTTTGTACAAGACATGTATTCAGAGGTACGGATTATCTGATACATTTTGGGGCCATGAGGTCAAAGGTCAAAGGTCACATAGCTAATTAATATGCAAAAAATATATTATTCTCAAGATATTTCAAGAATCCTTGAAGGATGACATGATAATCAATACTGGTATGCGTTCAGTGAAGTAGATGACCTGATTATAGAATTTGGTCATGGGGTCAAAGGTCAACAGGTCAAATTATTGTAGTTTATTTTTTATCTCACAAAAAAATGCCAGAATTAATGTTAGAAAGAGTACTGTAGGTAGAAGAAAATTCTATGAAAATGTTTGGAGCACAGGTCAAAGGTCACTCAGATAATTACCAATTCAAACACAAAAACTTACTGACATTGAAATCATGTTACATGAAACAAATCACTTGTAGATATGCACTGTGCAGACATAAAATTAAACATTTGTATGCTAATTTGAGAAATAAGGTCAAAGGTCAGATGTCAAAGGTCTAATATTTCATTGTTGCAATTAAGTATGTATTTTGGTTTTGATATTTGATGGTTTCACAAACTAAATTCTGAAAAAGATAAGAATTTCAGTTATGTCCAAAAACATTTTTTGATCAATAGAGGGCGCTAGGCTGCAAAATTTGTGTCATGCGAACCATCATTTCAGAGCATCTGGGTTATATTACCCATTCATCTAGTTCTGTATAGATTCTGGATGACTACATCAAAATTATATAATCTTATTCATCTCATCAATATCTCTCATATATATAACATGTACAATTCAGAGGTCACGCTGTTACCGTCACGCTGTTACCATGCACAGATACGTTTATGATATCATATTTACTATGAACATTGGATTTTTCTACATTTTTATTTGGATGTTCTAGCTTGATGTCTAGTACAAAGAATCAATGTGACAAAATTGCAAAATGTTCCTGTAGTTCACAGAGTTTGCTTAGTTTCTTACCATGTAAGAAACCCATGTCTTTTTGCCGTCACGCTGTTACCGCAGATATTGATATTCATAATTCATAATTTAGTGGGAATTTTGATTTTCTTTCCTATTGTAAATAATTGGTAGGATAGTGGTAACAGATGCATATCAAAATTTGGTACTGGACATTTTTATTTTGTGAGTTATTTAGACTTTCATCGTGAGAAACACCCTCTGACCATCACGCTGTTACCTTGGAATTGCCCTACACCACTCTTTACTCTTAATGCCAACATTTTTAACCCCTTGACTACCGGAACCGAGTGGGTTATGTACAAAGTCTATGGAGATTTTAGAAAGTCGTAGGGAACGGGTTAAGAGTCAAGATTCATTTTGTACTCTGGTACGATGGAGAGTACTGTAGATTGACCAGATGTGAAGTGAAAATGATGGTGTACGTAGCCTCTTCTAGTCAGATATGAGTCATTGTGAGTCTATTGCCATTGTTTATGTTAAGGGGATGCTAGGGAATTGCAGACACTCAAATCCCAGATCCAATATTCACTGTAGCTATGTTTCAGGAAAATGATTATTCTTTATGTCAGCTTGCTTGTCATGGTTTTGTAATGGTCATGGTAATGATTCTATATGTACACAAAATACATTGTATGATATACTATATCAAAACAGGTTCGGATTTTAATATCTTATATGATTTGTATTTATAGTTGTAACCCCAGACAAAACCTAAGTTTAACCATTAAGGTCTCTTTTTTTTTTCAGGAATGCCACCAATATACACCTGGACAATTATTTAAGAAATCACGACTCTCAAAATCAGAACAAAATATTGTCTTGCAGTTCAACGCATGTTCTTGCTCTTTATCAAGTGTTAGTACACAATGAATTTACAGTTGTTTTTTTATCATGTTTGTAGTATTTTAAAGATTGACTTTGTCTGGGGGTCTGGGGCTATCGACCCCTTGCAGATGTTCCGACTAGGGATCGAGATATTAATCTCTGTCTTCATCATGCTTGACATAATGTTGATAGCGATCCGACATGCTGTCATGCCATCAACTCTCACCTACACATGTTTCTTTATTTTCCAAGTATAAACTTTTGTTGCCAATTTCTATCTTTCTTTTTTATGCATAGCATTTTGCCAGGGGTGCTCTTACATTTCTTTGAACCCGTTGCTTACGGGAACCGGGTGGGCTATGTACAACGTCTATGGGGATTTTATAATCTCAAAGAGAACGGGATAAGAAGATGTATACTCTAATTCAGTCTGATCATGCGTGACATAATGGTGATAGTGATCCAACATTCCATCATGCCACTACTCTTATACCTACATAATATTTATTTTCCACTAGTTACTATATAATAGTAGAAACACTTATTTCCCAATAAGTAGAGAAACTCTTGTTGCAAACTTTTATTTTTTAAATTTTGTATGCATAACATTTTGCCAGGGGTGATCTTACATTTGGTTTGCAGTAGATGTATACTCTAATTCAGTTTTCATCATGCTTGACAAAACGGTGATAGCCATCAACTCTACCTACACATCTTTATTTTCCACTAAGTAGAGACTGACTCTTGTTGCCAACTTTTTATCTTTCCTCTTTTTTTGGCATAAAATATTGCCTGGGGTGATCTTAATACATGCCATCGCTTTCAGTCCCCCTCTCCTATATTTTCAGTAGATTTTTACTCTGAGTAGCATATATCTTGGATAATCGGGGGGGGGGGGGGGGGGGGGGGCAAAGGTTCCCAATGGGTGTGATCTATTCAGGTCAACCATAAGGCCTCGTTGTTTCTACTTTTGTTAGAAGGATGTCAGGGGGGGGGGGGGGGGGGGTGGCAGACTGCCCCTGCCTCTTTGTTATACATTTTATAAGCTACTGCTGTAATTGACATTTTGTTGTTGAAATGTAATATTGGAGGTAATGTAGCCAGGGTAAACCCATATAAGGGGTGGGGTATGGAGGCGGGGGGGGGGGTGGGGGGGGGAGGGAGATGCCTGCTAGGGAGTGCGCTGTACTGCTGACAAATAAAATGTAATAGTCCCCCATGTGTATATGTTTACCCTACAGCAAGGCTGTGGCTAGCATAGGGTAAAGAATTTCCCCATTAAGGTGGGGTGATGGGCCTAGATCCTTGGCTCCTTTCCCATATACATGTAGCTATCTATTCATGGAGGTTATATACTAAACATGCTATTTCTTTAACTCATAATATTTTTTTTCAAACTACTACTGTCGTTGCCAAGTTTAACATGTCCCTAGGGGGTTTGGCATCAGACCGAAGTAGATGAAACAAGAATTGAGTCGAGGAGAACAGAATGATGCAATTATATAGTTACATTATATTAAAGTCATCATACCCCATTCAGTCATAAATGAGTCATAGCATGGTCTATTTCCATTGTTATTCCATTAAGCCATTCACTATTGGTTCTGAAAAGTTCTGAAAACTTTGCATTATATACTTGATAATGCATGTTGATACCGAAAAGAAAAGAAAAACAAAATCTACATCACAAAAATAAAAAATACCCATTGCCAACCAGTTCAAATAAATGCAGTTAAAGATTGTGGCAGTATAAGAGTAGCCAGATGTATCATCACTATCAATTTAGCTATGAATATATAAAAACATTCAGGAGCAAGTGCGGGCACTGAAGACAGAGCTGTGCAAGCAGAAAAAGGAGTACAAAAGAAGATCAGAAAGTAGTTGTATTATATATGATTTATTTATAATTTAGTTATTATTAATTTCTTTGTGTTTTCTCCTTTTAATCCTTCCAGACCAAGTGCGGGCACTGAAGACGGAGCTATGCAAGCAGAAAAAAAGAGTACAAACAGAATATCAGAAACTAGTTGTTTTATATGATTTAGTTATTATTAATTTCTTTATTTCCTCTCCTCTATAATAATTTAAGGACCAAGTGTGGGCACTAAAGACGGAGCTATGCAAGCAGAAAAAAAGAGTACAAACAGAAGATCAGCAACTAGTTGTTTTATATGATTTAGTTATTATTAATTTCTTTGTTTCCTCTCCTCTATAATAATTTCAGGTCCAAGTGCGGGCACTGAAGACGGAGCTATGCAAGCAGAAAGAAGAGTACAAACAGATGATCAGAAAACAGTTGTATTATATGATTTTAGTTATAATTTAGTTATGATTAATTTCTTTATTTCCTCTCCTTTTAATAATCATTCATGATCAAGTGCGGGCACTGAAGACAGAGCTATGCAAGCAGAAAAAAAAGAGTACAAACAGAAGATCAAAAACTAGTTGTTTTATATGATTTAGTTATTATTAATTTCTTTGTTTCCTCTCCTTTTAATCGTTAAGGACCAAGTGCGGGCACTGAAGACGGAGCTATGCAAGCAGAAAGAAGAGTACAAACAGAAGATCAGAAACTAGTTGTTTTATATGATTTAGTTATTATTAATTTCTTTGTTTCCTCTCCTTTTAATCGTTAAGGACCAAGTGCGGGCACTGAAGACGGAGCTATGCAAGCAGAAAAAATGGGTACAAACAGAAGATCAGAAACTAGTTGTTTTATATGATTTAGTTATTATTATTTCTTTGTTTCCTCTCCTCTATAATAATTTAAGGACCAAGTGCGGGCACTGAAGACAGAGCTATATAGGCAAGCAGAAAAAAAAGAGTACAAACAGAAGATCAGAAACTAGTTGTTTTATATGATTTAGTTACTATTCAATTCTTTGTTTCCTCTCCTCTATAATAATTTCAGGACCAAGTGCGGGCACTGAAGACGGAGCTATCCAAGCAGAAAGAGGAGTACGAATTGAAGATCAGAAAGTACATGATCAAGCTGGAGGGAACTCAAGTCAAATATGAAAACGCTGTGAGTAACAATTATAGTTCCAACATAGGAGAAAATTACCAGAAATAAATTAACCCATTGCTTTACAGAAACTGGATAGGCCCTGAATAGTTACTATTTGGGAGCATTGCAAAATCTAGTTAATATAAAGGTTAAATACATGAAAATGAGTAAAGACAATTAGACTTAGCTGGGAATCAAACCCATTGGCCCGTATTCACAAAGGAGGTTTGTAGGAGTTTTGTACAAACCATGGTTTGACCACGGTTTACATCTATGGAATGCTGCTCACATACCGTAAATTGTAAATCAACATTATAACATTGTTAAGTATGGAGTTTACATTCCTTCTCCATCAGTTTACAAATGGCATTCCATAGATGTAAACCTTGGTCAAACCATGGTTTGTACAAACCTCCTTTGTGAATACGGGCCAAGAACGTTGAATGTTGGATGCTAGACTGGCGCTCCTACCATTTAATCTACTCTCATATGTATGCCCCGTTGGATGTCGAGCTTCCCAAGGTGCAAATGTAACGTGTTGTGCAAGCTCGGCACAATGATACTGTACCAAGGAGCGCCACAAAACTTGTAAAATATACTGCAATTAAATGAATTCTTCCAAAAGCAAGATTATGTTATCAGATTATGTTGAGACTCATTGAGAGAATGGAGAACGACATTTATGAGGTTTAACCAGTTGAAGACAATATAATTTTGGTATACCGGTACCATTCTTGTGCTCTCCCTACTTAGACTCGGCCCAGTGATTTCATAATTCTCAATATGTTATTTTTTTTTATTTTTTTTTTTAGGAAAAAAAGATGACCTACTTCATATCTTTGTAAGTGAAACAAAATGCTGTCTGCAGATTATTTAACATGACGAATTGTTTATTAATTTGAATATAACGATAATTGTTTTTTTTTTAAGGAAAACTTTTTACCTTTCTATTTTTCATGCAGGAGAGTTTACGGAAAGCAACAGACGACAGGAACAAGCAGCTCCTGAGCCAAATCAATGCATTCATCGCTGAGTATGGCCACCAGTGACTTGCGGTAGCAGGCTAGTGGCAGCAACTAGGCAATGGACTTGTGTAATGCAAATTGTAGCAACTTGTTGCGGCAACAAAACAACTTCTGAGCCACAGACATGTGTTTTGTGAGGTGTAGCAACTTGTTGCAGCAACAAATTAAACTCCTGAGCCAATTAAATGCATTCATCACAGAGTTTGATCACCAGTGACTGGCAGGAGCAGGCTAGTGGCTTCCACTAGGCAATAGACTTGTGTTGTGTGAGTTGTAGCAAATTGTTGCAGCAACAAAATAAACTCATGAGCCAATTAAATGCATTTGTCACAGAGTTTGGTCACCAGTGACTGGCAGGAGCAGGCTAGTGGCTGCCACTAGGCAATAGACTTGTGTTGTGCGAGTTGTAGCAACTAGTTGCAGCAACAAAATAAACTCACAGAAGAATACTAAAAAGGGGAGCTTGTAAAGCCGTGACATTGGTTGCGGGCAGAGCGTGTTTAAGGAAACTCCAGTGAACGGAAGTTGCAGGTGATGATATGGTGGTAGCTGTGTTATGTAAGCGGCAACAACTTTTTGCAGCAACTAAACACACACTGAGGTGAATATAAACAACTGGACATTATAGCTGCTAAACAGGCTTCAAATTTAAAGAAACTCAAGTGAATGGTGGAAGCTGCTGCAATTCATTGGATGTGTGTTTTGCCTGGGGCAACACTAACTTATGGCTGCAACAAAATAAACTTGCAGATGATCATGAAATGGGAAACCTTTTTACATGAAACATTTGCTGCAGACGATGTGTTGAAAGCAACTCAAATGCACAGTGGTTGTCTCTTTCGAATTGGTGTTTTGCTAGTGGTAAAAACTTGTTGCAGAAACAAAGCAGGTACTCCATCAAGAAAAATGGATAATTAGGAACATTTGAGCCATAAATACTAGCAAGAATTGTGATATTTGAAAGCGACTCGATTGAGTAGTTTTAGCAGTTGTTTGTATATCTCATATGTTTTGTTTTTGTCTTACTGCATATATTTGCAGCAACAAACAGAGACTCTTTGAACCCATGCATTTTTTTCTCTAAAAAGTTTTTATTTTATGTGAGAATGGCTGCAACCTTTACTTAACATATCAAGGACGGTGTCCCACATATTTGTGGGTTGGTAGTCCTACACTTCAGCAAGAAGTTATATGAAGTATACAAGGAGAAAGAGCATAAATTTCTCTATTTTTAAACGGCCCTATTTTGTTACTTTACCGGCTTTAGCTATTTTGTAATGATTTGTATTATTGCGTAGATCGCTATAATTTAGGAAAATCCTTAAATTGGCAACATATTGTGATATTTTAAAAACAGATTTCGGTGTTAAAATTGGGAACTTTGCGGCAAAGTCACTTCATATTTGTCTTAAATTGTCATTACTAAATATCTTCCACCTATTTTGATGTCATTAATAGGTAGAACAAAATTAGCAGCTGCCAATTCGTAGATGAAAATAATGATAAATTTTGCCTTAAAATAGCTCTCGTCCTTGATGGGTAAACAGTGTGAAACTTGAAACAAAAAACTGATACCTAACACAGCAGGTTATATATGGAGCCGTGGAGGCTACTACTGATTTAGAATTAAGTTATTTATTGGATTTTGTAAAGTTCAACTCATCTGAATTATCTCTTTACATACCATGTGTATTTTCAAACATATGTAAAATATGTGTATACTGTGTATACACAAATGCAAATTTGGGGCTTATGTGTCAAGTTTGTGTATGTACATGTAGTAGTGGTGAGATATACATGTAGCCGCATATCCCGCAATAAACAATCAAATCATGTAAAATGGAATTGTATTTGTATCTGCCTAGGGCAACCCTTTTCAATATTAGAAACATTTTTTGACAACAAATATGAATTTTGACATACATGTACAAGTATTAAGAGATGGGGGCTGGGAGATTAAAATTATGTCTGCCTTTTTATGCCTCCGCAACGAAGTAGCCGGAGGCATTATGTTTTCGGGTTGTCCGTCCGTCCGTCCGTACGTCCGTACATCCGTACTCCGTCCCGTCCTCGTGATCTCAAGAACCGATGGACGGATTCTCACCAAACCTATTCTATGTATGTATCTTGGAGCGCCAATGAACTAATTAGATTTTGTTGTCATGAGTTCAAAGGTCAAAGGTCACAGGGTTCATTATATATGCAAAAATAGCTATTGATCGCGTTATCTTAAGAAGTGATTAACGGATTTGCACCATACTTGGTACATGTACGGTATGACAAATAAATGGTTGGATTTTGGGGTCATGAGGTCAAAGGTCAAAGGTCGCAGGGCACAATATATATGTTAATTAGCTTGTAATTGCAAAATCTCAAGAACTGAATGTCAGATTTCAATCAAACTTAGTACCTAAAGGTCAAAGGTCAAGGTCACATGACTCATTTTGCCAAAATAGCTTGTAATTGCAATATCTCAAGAACCAGTTGACAAATAACCATCAAACTTGGTACCTACATTGTATTTGTATCTTGGGGAGCTAATAAACTTCTATGATTTTGGGGTCATTAGGTCAAAGGTGAAGGTCACGGCTCATATATGCAAATTATAGCTCATAATTGTGATATATATACAGTAATCAGATCTGGTAGACAGATTACTATTAAAATTGAGTTGAAGAATTAATTCAGTGCATGTTAATTTGGGCTTGATATAAATCACGCAATGGCGGAGGCATCATTTTCAACTGCGCGCAGTCGAAGATCCATCTATTTTTTAATTTATTTTTTTATTTTTTACAAAACACTAGAATACATGATAAGGGGAAAATCATTTATTAAAATCAAATTGAGTGTGCCTCCAAGGTAAATTGTGTGCACCACCCCCTACCCCCCCCCCCCCCCCCCCCCAGAGTTCAACCATGCTGGGATAAGCTTGGCTATGCCACTAAAATCAACAAGTTGTTTCATTTAATTTTTAAAATACAACATGATTTTATAATTGAAACTAAATTGTATAATGCCCTGGTTTCCTATGGTGTTGCAATGAATACATGAACATTTAAACTGATTGCAATTTTTTTGTTTGATTGTTTGAACATCTTAATTAAAGTTGTAAGGTGAATGCTTCATACAGAGATGTAAAAGGTCATAGGGAATTCACTGCCATCCTGAGCTTGATTGCATAGCCATTTTCCCCCACCTGCTGCCTACCATTTGAAATTACAAGAAAAGTTTGAATAAAATTGTCACCAGGAATAAAAGCATAGTGTAAAAGAAGAGGGATTCATCAATGTGATTATTTTGCAAGCACACATATAATTGTGATTTTGATGTTATGGTACAGTAGGATCTTGACCTCCGGACTACTAGGATTATCATTAGATTTCATTCATACTTTGTAAAGATTACCAATGACATGACAAATCATTATCGTTATCATTATCTATAGGATGTATTTGAAGTTAATAAAGTTGATATTATTTCATCCAATGAAATCGTGTAAATATCAAGCGAGCAGCCAATGTTTGTACAGAAAGAATTTAATGTGAAAAATGTGTCGGATTTCTAAAAATCTAGATGACAACAAAATCAAGTCTCAAGTCTTCCATCAAAATATGTATCTTCCATATTTGTTGTATATTTTATTTCTGAATGTATGCCTTATGTGAAATGTAATAATGTAATCGTGCCTTTTGTATAGTATATGATAAATAAATATTTATATTGCCTTACATTTGTAATTATTTCATGTACCTCATACAAAATCATCATAATAGTTTGATACACTAGAGATATACCTATAAAGTGTGCCTTAAATATAAAGTTACAAAGAAATTTTATTTTTTTATTTTTAGTTTTAAATGGTGCTCCTTCTTTTTTATTTTGTACTTTGTGTCCTTTGTGTCAGTTTGATACATAATGCAAAATTTCTGCTTATGCCATTGCATGTTCATGTTATGGAACCTGGCTAAAAATCAGACTAATTATACATTAACAAGATTGAAGTTAAGAATGCTAACATCTTCTTTTGGCATTTTCGACTACACTAAAAGGAATCAAAAGATATGTCTAAAAGTTAATTTGATAAGATATCTCATTCCATAAATACAAACATCATTCTAGACATGCACATTCCAAAATGTAATGCTAATGCCTAATCTATTATAGAAGCAATATCAATGCCACATCTTAGGGGCTGAGGGGTAACTGGAACTGGAGAGACCCTGCCCCCCCTGCCCCCTGCCCCCCCCCCCCCCCCCCCACACACACAACGGATTCTTGCCCCCAAAGAAACCCCCTCTGTAGGGGAAAACAAAAATACATAAACATATTTTGGGGGTCAAATTATCTGAGGGGGCGTGTGCCTACTAGCTACACCACTTTTTAAAAGACAATATAAGATATGTAAAGATATAGTTAGGTAAAACTATTGTATTAAAATGAGTTGTCATGGCTGGTCCATGTGAGGAAATTTTGTATGAAATAAAAACAAAAACATGTTGTTATAGCATTTTGAATATAATGATTATTATATTTTTTTTCTATTTTTCAAAAGCAAGTGTTTGCTGTTTTGTATAGATGTGTAAATGTTACAGACTGTAACTAAAACTAGGGGCCAATTATTGTCTTTAAAAAATAATGTATTGCATGTTGAATTGAAAATCGAATTGGAGCATCAACACTTCCATTTAGAAATATAGTTTCATTTTATGCATTCTTTGTCGTGGATTCTAATATATCCATGAGTTGATCAAACTATTGTTTTATTAGTATGCATTTGCATCCCAAAGGTTTGAATTCTAATCAGGTTTCAATTCAATCTTGAGATATAATACATCATTTGTTGTCATTTTAACTCCTTGAGTGCCAAGCTCGCATTTTTGCAAGTTACAATACACACAAATGCCATAGAGCATTCAAATCCCTGGCACGTTAGGAGTTAAAGCAATGTATTGGCTAAATTTAACCAGTTGGTCAAATTTGAAATGTATTTAATAATACAAAGAGTGGGTTGAATTTAGCCTATGGGTTGAAAAGGATCTAGTAACTATGTCTGAATCGGCGACCAAACTCACTAGCATCTCTAGAGGATATCTCATGCCCAGTTGTTTTCCTCTTACTAAATAGGAGTATTAAAGGGATAGTTTTGTTTTGGTATAGTTTTGGTATAACCGATGTTCAGAGAGCGCCCTCTTGAGTTTTAACGGCTCTTTTTGAATGATAACAGGCCTTTTACTTAGTTATTTGTAATTTTGTATTTCTTTTGAGCATGGTGGAGTTATAGTTATTAGTTTGTAATGTAATGGTGCAGGTTTTGCTTACTAAAATTCAGTTTGACAAAAACTTTACTCTCAATACCAGAACTCAACTATCCCTTTAAGCGAGCTTTGGTTTTTCAAATATTCTCTTTGTTATTGAGACATTCGTTTCACATGGCATGTTCACACATCAATCAGTGGACATATCAGATCAGAGAAATACAAATGTTATCGACCTCTTGTCAGTTGTGCATATATGTGACCGGCTATAGCAAAACCCTGCACTTGTCGATAATTCATGTTTGAAGAAATCAGCATTTTAAGTTCACATACCGGTTATAAAAGACTTATGATTGTGAAATTGAAACAATCATATCTCGATAATTATTGACCAATTTGTAAGAACAAAGCATTAAATAAAAGCTTGTGATGAGGCTTTCCTAATGCTATGAACATCTACATTTGATTTTTTACAGACAAGTGCAGGGTTTTGCTATAGCCGGTCACATATGTAAACATACGGTAGTTACTAAGTCCCTTTAGTGTTAACCCTTTGTACATTACAAAGTTCATATGCTGAAAATATGATGGAGTTCATTGATTGAACTTGATGTGTAGACTTGAAACATCATATGCTTAGTTCATTTTGTTTGCATTGCTTTTGTATTGAAATTGCATTAAAAATTTAAACATATTATATACCAGAAAGATTTATACATACATACAATATTCTATCAACTTTCTTGGGGATTGGTTTTGGAGATATTCTTTGTTTTTTGAAAATGTATATGTTTGTCATTTAAACATAAAATACATCATTCATGAGAAGAGATATTTGTCTTTGGTGTACTTTATTTTCAGCAATATGTAATGTATTTGTGTAGTTTGTGTGTGTGTGTGACAGTGTTTGTATATTTGTATGTATGTGCATGTGTAAATACACTGTCAATCGGGGAAACACATGAAAATACACATGGAGGTTCGCAGCGAGCAATTTCTGTGATTTTTTTAAAAGTGACCTGTAGCGATTCCATTGCATTTTTCTCTTTTTTGGCAAATTTTAAAACAACCTTTTAATTTTTCAGATATGCTTCATAAGGAGAATGATAGATTAGCTGTGTCTAAATATGATTCAATGCACGTGATGCTATGGATTTTAGTGAGAGTCGCTCTGAAGAAGACAGTGATAAGTTTCTTTTGACGCTCAGTGTATAATAAGTGGGCATATCCCCGGTTGACGGTTTATTTACCATAGACTTACCATATCCCAGTTTAAAGGCCCTTAGAAGAATAATTGTGTTTATGAGTGGGTGTGTGTGTGTGTGTGTGTGTGTGTGTGTGTGTCCGTGTGTGTGTGTGTTCGTGTGTGTGTGTATGTGCCCTTTATTTATTTATTTATTTATTAACGTTTTATTTCAACAGGGTTGCCCTTTTGAAACAACTGATCTACCAAGGGGCCCTGCATACAATTAAAAATAACAATGTACAATTTTGTGTTAATACAATAGTTAATATAAATTGTTTTCAGCTACTATTTTAGTGTATATTATGTTTTTATGAGCTATCAGAAATTGCAACTCTTTATTGTTATACGTGTACACATGTAAGTCTATTTGAAATATATATAATTAAAGGGTACATTTCATCCCAGCCCTTCATAACCATGGACATTTCTGCATGACTATTTCGGGTCATTTTGTTGACCTCAGGGTTGAACTCCCCGTCTAATATTGTTAAGCTATCCTTCACATCCACCCCCCCCCCCCCCTCCCCCTATTTTAACTGATTAATTCCTGGATACACAATATTTATATACACTGATCAATGCAAAATAATAATACAAGCATCATAAACCATATAAACATAAGAGTAAAGAATAGTAGGTAGATAAATATAATCATGGTATATCAATCTACACAAATTAATAGCATAACATTTCATTCCGTTTGATATGCATGCCTCACAGGGTACGCCACGCCCCTAAATTGCTTGCAAGCGCAATCCCACGCCCACTCCGAGTTGTTTATGTTACGTTAATTGCGTACATTATTTATAGGGGAACTTTGCGATCTTTGACGGATGATTGCGCAACACTTCCGACTTTAAAATGGCAAGAGTACTTTCACCTTCGATCGTTTTGGTGGTATGTTTATTTGTTGGCATTGAGGCAGCAAATAAATATGACCGGAACGAAAATCGTGCCAGAGATATGGATATTTCGGGTCTTGGAAAGGAGTTTAAGTCCAGACAGATCACTCAAGTTTGGCAGAAAGCTCACCGTGTAAGTTTCTTATTGGTTGATACCGTCGCAAAGAATTTGTATTGCCCCACGTACTGAATTCCATGTGGTTAAGCTTGCAGGATCTATAACTTGGCAGAAAATCGAAAATGCATGACAACAAACAGTTGTGAAATGTATAAGAAATGTACGAATGTGTGGGAAATTTTGAAGTGCTGATGATCAAAATAAGTGCCCGAGTAAATTAACATAATATGATTGAAATACAATAATGAGAACGATGTAAACACAGCTCGGAGTCGGAAGACAAAAATAAAAAAATAAAAGATTGTAAAACTTTAAAATTAAAGTTTTATGTTATGTCTGATGATCCGATTGACTCTGATTGTGAATGGAAATGAAAACCCTTCTTCATCCAATAATTAGTGCTGCTTCAAGCTTGAAGATTATGCCTCTGGAATTCAGAGACAGAGTTGAGCTAAATATTGTAGAACTTCATATAAAATTCTGTGTGCAGATCGAATTGTATTTGTAGCAAAACTTTTTCTTTTTTTTTTACAAATATTAAAAAAAATTTATGACGTGTTCCTATCCGACAATATTCAGAATGATGAGAACAGTAAGAGAAGATGAATTGTAAAGGTTTGGCAGCTTAGACTTAGTATTATCCAGAGAATCAATTAAACCAATTAATTATGTCTTTATACTGAAATATGGCTTGTTCAAGCCTGTTTTCTGACTTGCGATCAATTGCAACTCTTTATGCAACACCCCCCTGCTAGCCTTGGGGCCACTAAAAATTAGCTTCAGCTAGGCCACCAACATTTCATAAAATCCATGTATCACTTCTCGTGGTCTCTGAGTCTGGTTCGATTCCTTTTGAAGCTCAAGTTTCTTTCCCTTAAATATAATTTATATCAATAAATAATGTACCCATTTTGACAGATGGAGCTCTCCCGAGACAAGCTGAAGGACCTACACAGAGAGCTGGTGCGCCTCGATGGCATGTACTACAAGGCCAAGAAAGAAGGCGTCGGGAGGGACTCGGAGAACGACATACAGAGACGAGGTCGAGGCGACGCTGAAATGACGGTGGACAGACAACTCAGAGGTAATTAAAGCCTGAAAATAGATTGTGACCTGTCACCTGTCGGCACAAAACCCTTTAATATAAAGTCACAATATTTCAGTTTTCAGATTGGGTTATTTCTGAATTTTTTTCTTGAGATGTGATCAAGGATTTATTTCATTTTAAGTACATGATGTCCTTATCTATGTAGATATTTATTGTAAGCCATATATACATTCCCCACTTTATTTTCTAAGATATCAAACTGCTTCTTCCTAATCTTCATTGTACTGTGAACTTTTCAATAACCCTCCGTATAAATCAACATTACATTGTGATTTGTTTTAAGGAGAATTCTACCTCAACACAATTCAATTATAAAGAGTGTGAATACATTCATGATCAATTGGTGATCCTCATAACTGGAGATTTGCTTGTCTTATTAAAGTAGACTATCTAACCCTATCATTGTCACTGTCTTTAATTGATTACTGTTACAGAAGCCATGAAGAGGTTTGGAATGGCTGGAGGAGCTGACTTGAAGAATGCAAACTTTAAACCCACCTCGGATAATGTTCCTTTCTCTGATCGCAAGATTTCTCAGCTGTGGGACAAAGCTCAAAAGAGTGAGTATTTTCTTTACAGAACAGTTTTGCCTTACAAGTTATAAAATATGAATGTAGGCTAGCATGAAAGTCCATCTGTATTGGTATTTCATAAGAGTAATTCATTTTAAACTTTTGATCACAATACAAATATTTACCTCCAAAATTGTTGGCTGTCATTTTTTTCATTTGAAAGTTTTGTTATCGAATTGGAAGAAAAATGTAGCATTTTGAATGGTTCAAGAGATACATTTCCAAACAAGTTTGGCCCTCAAACAACCACAAAATAGTAAAGAAATTTTCCCAGGGAGAAAAAAGTACTTTCAAATAAGAGTCAGGGATGAACTGCACTGATTACAGGCTACTGAGATACTGAAAGTTAAGAGCTTTAAATATCTTATTTGTATTACTGCATCAATATCTTCATATTCCAGGCAAAATGTTTTCAGATAAGGAGCTTGGAGGGCTGAAAGAAGAAATTTCCAATCCCCAAGAGAAGCTGGATCAATCAATCAATCAATCAATCAATCAATCAATCAATCAATCAATCAATCAATCAATCAATCAATCAATCAATCGATCAATCAAATAAATCATTTCAGGCAAGATGTTCTCAGAGAAGGAGCTTGGAGAGCTGAAGGAAGAGCTGTCCGACCATCAGGAGAAGCTGGATGGCTTCCACAGTCTCATGGATGACGTGCACGGACCAGGTAATTATCTCCATGCTTGTTGATATTGTAACAAACCAAAGATTAGTTTCAAACATAGTGAAACTGACCAGAAATATATAACAAAGATGAAAATGAGCAAAGAAAATTGTGCTTCACTGGGATTCCCTGAGACCTCTGGATTGATAGACCTGGGGGCAGGGGCCCGATTACGGACCAGCGATTTACCATGGTAATTAGCATCATTGGCTCTAACTCATCGATGTCAATATGCTAGAATTACATACAAATTAACAGAACGCAGCAAAGCACACATACCGCCCTTACTCATTCAACCATAAAGGATTACACAAGCATATCTAGATATCAGTGGAACTAGGGTTGGTCCTTGGTCATGATCATGCTCTCGGCCACAGTGCTCTACCAAATGAGCTAGAGAGCGGTGATTCTTCACACATATCACACATATCCTTTCTAGGTCAAGTGTTAGAACACTGGTCTAGCAATCCGGAGGTCTCTAGCTCTAGTCAAGGGAAAGCCCAATTTTCTTTGCTCATTTAAGCCAAAAGTTTTTTACGAGCAAATATTGAATATCACCTTTAAAATAGGTGTAGAAAAATAATCTGTTATAGTAGAACCAGCAAGAAATTTGAGTATAAACCCCCTTGAAATCAGGCAAGATATTTGTACCTGTTGTACAGCTTTGATACCTCATTTCTCCTTTTCCCTCTTTCACTGTCAAGAAAAATCTCTAAGAGTGTCTCTTACACGATAACAACTCATAATCAAACATGTCATAAAGCACTGTCATAATCTCCATGAAACATCTCCCACAATAAGGTTTAGAATTAGAATAATTATGAATAATTTTGAGAGGTGGCATACCAAACTACACAAGTGCTGTCAAATATTTAGTAATATACACTAATATTTCATAAATGTCATTGTTTCCCTTTCGCCCTCCACCAACAGACGGATCGAAGGCAAACTCCGCGAAGCGATTTGACAACAAAAATCCTGATGAGCTTCGTGAGATCCGCAACAAAGAGATGGAGCTTAAGCTGAAACATCGCGAGCTGACGAGGGAATTCCAGAAGATCTCCGCCAAGACGATTCCAGAGGAAGAGCGAGGTCCGTTCACGGACAACCGCGTCATCACGCTGTGGAGAGAGGCCAAAAGCCAAGATTTTTCTGATGATGATCTGGCAGTTATCATGGTAAGAGAGAAAAGAGAGTGGGTGCTTTGCTTTGTTTGTTTCAGGGGTGTGCTTGCTCACAAGAGTAAGAGATTTCCATGAATGTATAGACAATTGCATCGTAATGCAAACAATTCCAGTCTCTATACCAGAAGACCTATATCTAGCTGTGATTATGGTGAAAGGAGAGATTGAACATTCATTCTTTGTGTATTTGTGTGTAAGTTCATCCATCAGTGTGCTTGTTTATCTCTATTGATTGTTTATTCTATAAAGCATCTTTTTTTCCCCCTTCATTTGTTGAGTCGATCGATCCGTCTGTTTCCTGTTCATGTATCTCTATGTCATTGTTCATTCATGCTTAATTGCTGCAATGGGAATTTATGTTAGCAACCTCAATATAGCAAGGTTTGAAATCCTTTATTTTTGGTCTTCCTATTAATTGTCAATGACCTAGGCTTTATGCCGGTCAGAAGACATTAGTGAGGATAACAACCATAATTTGAATTGCTTTCATCCTGGTAACTTTTTGAACCTGTCTGTGGTTTTCAAATCATTTTTGTTTTATCTATTTTCAGGAGAAGCTGAAAGCATTTGAAGAAAAGATCATGGAGCACTGAAGCATTGAAGGTTTAAACTTTTTAGTAATTCTCCTCTTTTGTTTTAAATACTGTTTTGTCTAAATTGTCTGATTTTATAAATTTACAGGATGAGCTGAAAGCGTTTGAAGACAAGATCATGGAGCATGAGGACACCCACCAGGAAGCTTTGAAGAGCGACATGACCAGAGGTCCAGGCATCAAGGGCGGTAGACCTGAAGACAAACACAGATCTCTAGAAGATAACAGAGCATGAGAATACCTACCACAAGGCACTGAGGATTTGAACCATTATCTCTTCAGGTTATTAAAATGTTTTTGTTTATCTATTTACAGGATAAGCTGAAAGTATTTGAAGACAAGATCACAAGAACAGGTCTCGGAGAAGAACAATAACATAGCATGATATATGCGAAGCACTGAGTATTGAACCATTTGAATGATTGTTATCCCATGAGGTTTTTCAAATGATGTTTTTTTCTTCTATTTACAGGATGAGCTGAAAGCGTTTGAAGACAAGATCATGGAGCATGAAGACACCCACCAGGAAGCTTTGAAGAGCGACATGACCAGAGGACCGGGCATCAAGGGCGGTAGACCGGAACAGGACAAGAACAGGTCTCTCAAAGACAGATCTCTCTTTGATAAAGCCAAGGAACTTGGGAGACATGTGAGTAGATTCAGAAGTTCTTTGCTACATTCTGTGTCTGTGTTAGGGTTTACAATGACCATATTTGCCAGTGTATTATTTGCATGCTTTGCTTGATGGAAGAGCGTGAAGACCACACGGGGGCGGCGGGCGAATTCGCCCCCGAAATGCCCAAAAGAGCCCCCGAAAAAAAGAAAGTATTTTGGGGATTTTTTGTTTGGATTTTCTGTTTGGATCGTGTCAAATGCTTATAAGATGATCACTTACAGCATAGCTTAATAGTAGCCCCTGAAATTCGAAAAAGAGCCTGGAAATGTGTAGCCCCCAAGATGATAAAAGTAGCCCGCGAAAAGGAGCCCCCGAAATAAAAATATTCGAGTCTTTGAAAGATACATGTAGGTCTCTGTTTAAAAAAAGGCCAAGGAACTTGGAAGACATGAGGTTCTTTGCTACATCAAATTAATCTTAGGGTTTACAATTACCATATTTGTCTGCGAATATGGTTATAACCACATGTTTTCCCAATGGAAGAACCTGAAGACAAGAACAGGTCTCTGTTTGGAAAGGTCAAGGAACTTGGGAGACATGTGAGTAAATTCTGAAGTTATTTGCTACAGAACATTAAAATATGCAATATGAACACTAAAATCTAAACTAAAAGTTTTGTGAATTGTAACATATTGGGTTATATAGAGAACTTTATTAAGTTAATCCTTTTCTTTCCCTGGCATTCATGTGACCGTTTCTCTATACTTTGTATGATGATTGGTTTTTGTACGATTCATTTGCTGTATAAATAATAATTATATCTGAATTAAATAATGCTTGTTTTATATGAACAAATCCTTAATGTTGATTGTTATTTTATATATTTGATAGTATTTTCTTTTTTCCTTTTCCCCCCAGGTGAATGATAGAATGAAGGAGCTGCGCAACAGAATCTCACAGGGAGGATCTTGGACCAATGAACTCTAAACGTCAAGTTTCATGGATCAAAGTCCCTGTGTTTTCACTCAACATCAAAATTGGGGGCTTGCAACCTTTTGGTCTATAGCCAGTTCGTCTAATACCTTTATGGGCCTTATCCTATTTCGTCTACACCCATTTTGTCTTCTATCTATACGGTCTATTTATCTTTATACCCAATTGTCATTTTATCTTTAAATCCCACGGGAATAGCGCTATATAAATAACCGTTATTATTATTATTTATAATTATCTAATGATCGTTTTGGCTAATACAAATTTTACAATACAAAGTTTGTCTATTACTTCTTGTGAAAAAAATGGGCCAAGAAATGTGGGCTTTCCTGGTCTAGTAATCCAGAGGTCTCTGGTTTATTTCCCAGGGAAGCCCAACTGTCTTTGCTTTAATCATCCCACGAAGCTGGCAAAGTCAGGCTGGCCAATTTATTACTGTTTCTGTCTGGCACACCCTTACCCTAAATGGTATTAAGATTAAAATGCAAATCGATGTGACTATTAGACAAAGTGAAGTCAGACAATTAAATCTATTTCTAGACGATATGAATAAAGGCAAAGTTTGTGGAGACAAAATTGGAGTAGACCAACTTGGTTCTAGACAAACTAGCTGTTGTAAATGGTTGTTCTGAAATTCACTAACAAAAGTTATGCACTTTTAAAGCCGTCCAAGATATTTCCCTTCAAAAACAAATAAATGTAAAATAAAATCTTTAGGAACCCTGATGATCCTAAATGAACGTTGTCACATAAGGATTAGTCCATTAGAGCAAACTTCAGCTCATTGCTGCATCTACATGTATTTCTTCTATAATAAACATTTATTTTTTGTGAAGGGAAACTTTTTTTATATTTTCTGTCGTGAAAACAAAATCATAAATGTTAAGGGTCTCTGGATTTTGGAATTAACCCTAAAATGTTAAATGTATAACCTGTGAAATTGTTGGAAATTGTGGTGAAATTGTGAAATCATGATTTTTTTTTCCTGCAAAATTACATCTCAAAATAACAGCATATAAAGTGTCAGGTGTACATAATTATTCTAATGGTTTAGCGTGACTTCTATACATAGATACTGAAAGAAGTGAATTTCTGTATACATTGTTAACCTATCGGTCTTTCAACTAGTACTGTATTCATTCTTTTTTGGACATGCTGTTGAGTTTTATAGGTAAAGCTTCTCTAAATTTCAGTGTTAATTGCTTTTTTTTATTTATTTTTTTTACAGACAATCAAACATTTACTGATTTGTGTCTATGCTTCATACCAATGTACAGATTTGTATCTATGTTTTATACTGTGTAAAATACATATCTTAGCTTATTGAGGACTGGTCCTTAATTACTCTGGCCAGTATGTGATACATATTGTTCAGGGGGTGGGGGGGGGGGGGGGTGGGTGGGGACCCATTCAAGAACTTTTTTTGAAGATATACTTCTTTTGACTGTGGCTGAAGACCATGAAAATGCATATCATACAAATTGAAAATTAATATCTTGAATGGGCTTGAATAGAGTTAATTGATATACTAATCAGTAATCCAAACATTATTTTGCTAAAAGTGAGGCTGACTATATTTTAGATTATTTAGGGAATAAAGTCAATATATCTACCCAAGAAAGATTGATTAGGACTAGGCTTGCAACATGATTTCATTGGAACATATTAATTCTCTAGAAACGACATGTAGCATGTTCGTTCTACACATAGGCATGTTAATATGCCCATTTCTCTAGCACACTTGAACAAATCAGAAAAAAAATCATATGTAATGTACTATGTTATGTAATATCATATCTATTTATACACAGTACTATTAGGGATGTTTTGTATGCTCATATTCAAGAGGAAACCAAGGGAAAATGGTAAAATGTAATTTGTAGAGGGCATCTTTTCATAAAAATAGCTCTTACATATACAGTATATTTTGCATTGAGATTTGTGTTTACCATGGCTTTTGGGGGTATTTCAGGGGCTAAACTACTTGTTTTCATTGGAGGACACATCTCTTCTCAAATGTAACAGGGTTGTGAAATTAGAGCTCTCACATAAAAAGGATGATGTATGCCTGTATATTATCTTTTACAGCAATATGGTACCCTTTATTGAGTGATCATTTTCATTTATATCAATACTTGTACAAAACATTTCCCAGCTATATTTTATGCCTTTTTATTCGGGATGGTTATGAGAGTCATTTAATTGAGAATTTTGCTGTGCAACATGATTTAGATACAACTATACTATGTAAATGTATGTATAGCCTGTAATGTTTGCATAGAATACTCTATAAATTATGCCAAAATATTATTTTAAGTTTTGATTCTATATATGAAGAGCTTATTTCCAAAAGGGGCTATATCCACTTTATCAATTCGGAGAAAATTGGGTTTCTTTGTCCAACTTTGTACACATGCCTATGGGAATATGAAAATTGAATGTTCCATATTTCGATCTCGTAATTCGTCCTAAAATTCAGATTTCTAGATAGCTACGTAGCTTTTAAATGCGCTTAATGCGCTTTTAATGCGCCGATATCGTTAACTCATTTTTTATGGAAAGTGGATATAGACCCTTTTAGAATTAGGCTCTTCATATATACATTATTTTTTTCTGAAATTCTTTGCCAAGTGATTAGTTGACTCTTACTATGCCTTGTACATGCAAGTACTATTTTGATGTGTTCTTTACGTTATGTTCATGAGGGTATTAATTGGTACTGAATTGTAGTATTTTTTGAACTACTTAGAAATACTGCACAATATTATATTTCAAGATGTGTATTATTGTGAAACTTTCTCTTGCATGAACTGCTTTAAATCAAATGTGTAATTTGTTTGTATTAACCAGAAAGTTGTAATAGTGTCATTTAAGAATTATTTATACAGAGTATATTCGTTGTCAGGAACATGTTGCCATACCAGTACTCGGTTACTATGCACGGTAGTTTGTATAAACCGAAGTAGTCTATATCTCTCATTTGTATTCCATGTTAAAAATTGCATCTATAAAATGAAATCAGATACAGTGGAATGTAATGAGGAGCGTGGGACAATGAAGATTACCTTGGTGTATCAGGTATCTTGATTATGTCAGGGTAAAAATGAGAAAGAGCTAGCTCATACAGGCCCGTAGCTAGGATTTTTCATGGGGAGGTGCGTAATTTACAAAAACTGGACCGAGACCCCTTGCCAAAAAATGTTGAGTCCGAGACCACAGGCTGAGAGTCGTGTAAGCCGGTTAAGATGGTCGAGACCAATAAAAAGTGGACTCGATTCTGAATTTTTTTGGGGGGAGGGTGCGTACGCACCCAACTCACCCCACTGGCTACAGGCCTGTCATACAAGCAAAATTACCTGTTATAAGAGGCTTTTGTTATATCAGAGCTCATTGTAACTAGGTTCCACTGTAGGAAGGGCAGAGGGTGCCAATGTTTATCTGTAAAAGGGCAAGTTACTTTGAGGAGGGGCACTTACGCTGTTTTTAAAAAAAGTTTCCGCAAAATATGACGAGGCTGACATGTTTATTTTTTCATTGTTACTCATGTTTATTAATAACGTGAATATTGTGCGATTTTTATTAAATATCTTGATATACATTGACAGATAGAATCAGTCAACGAGTTATACACTACCATCTAATGGTTTCCTTTTGAAGTAATAAATT
This sequence comes from Echinarachnius parma, assembly GCA_037951105.1. Classification (NCBI taxonomy): domain Eukaryota; kingdom Metazoa; phylum Echinodermata; class Echinoidea; order Clypeasteroida; family Echinarachniidae; genus Echinarachnius; species Echinarachnius parma. The sequence goes on from JBAMJV010000114.1 coordinate 230,202, forward strand.
TGTACATCTCTTTTGGAATACCTCCGACTTTTTTTGTGTTATTCGTGATATTTAATTTCTTTCTGAATTATGTAATAAGGGCAGTTCCAAGTAAAATGTGGATAAAATGTCAGTGCTATCACATGATAACCCCTGAAGCATTTGAATCCCGTAAATATGTTCATAAGTACTGAAATGCCTGCAGTAGCCAGAAGTGTTTGGAGAATTAGGAATCTGATGATAAACCTGTGAAATGACATACAATACTTTTAGTTGAGCTGAGCTAATCGATTGTATAGTTTGGGAGCCTTGTAGAAACCAAATTTAGCTTCTTTTATGTTTGATAAATTGTCAAAAAATGAGAAATAAATACATGGATTGATCATCTGAAACTTTGGCATCACACAGAATATCACCTACGAATGGACTTAATGCCCTTTTCACTCTCAACCAATGACATGATCCATTCAAATATACACACACAAAGTACAAAGGACAATCATTCATCAGTACATACACAAAGGACAATCATCAGTCATCAGTAAAAAAAAAAATATTAAAACTAGATGGATCTTCGACTGCGCGCAGTCGAAAATGATGCCTCTGCCATTACGCAATTTATTTATATCGAGCCCAAATCAATACCGTATGTACACTGAATGAATTCTGTCAACTCAATTTTGATGGTACTCTGTCTTTTAGATCCTCACGTATCACAATTATGAGCTATAAAGTGAGCTTGACCTTTGCCCTCATGACCCAAAAATCTAATGACTACAATTGTTCCCTAAGATACATTCAGGTATCAAGTTGGATTGAAATCTGATATTCAGTTCTTGAGATTTCCAATCACAAGCTACTTTTACATATAATGAGCCCTGTGACCTTTGACCTCATGACCCCCAAAATCTAATCAGTTCATTGGCTCTCCAAGGAACATACATGTACCAAGTTTGGTCAGAATCTGTCAATCCCTTCTTGAGATAACGCGATCACGAGCTATTTTTGCATATATGAGCTCTGTGACCTTTGACCTCATGACCCCAAAATCTAATCGGATCATCGGCCCACCAAGATACATACATGTACCAAGTTTGGTCAGAATCCGTCAATCCGTTCTTGAGATAACGCGATAACGAGAACGGGACGTACGGACGGACAACCCGAAAACATAATGCCTCCGGCAACTTCGTTACGGAGGCAGAAAAAAGGAAAAAAGGAACGAGACATCCACAGATGAATCAAACAGTAAATGCACACGGTTAATGAAAAGCACGCATACAAAATAAAAAGAATGAAATATAATTATAATGACAAGTCAAGATGTAAAATAAAAATATCCACAGGTCTTCGTTTATTTCCCTTACTATAAGAAGGAAGGATGCCGTGTTTGGCTCTGAGAGGTTTTAACGCTCATAATTGTTTTTTTCCAAGAATATGGTAATGAGAAAATAATATTGAATGCAGGAGAGGAAATGGATGTACTAAAACTTTAGACAAACGACATCAAAGTGAATTGCCCGGATACTCTTTGCTTTACCCACTCATAAAGGCATTACCATACTGTCGTGTGTCATAGGAATTGCATGGACAATGCACGGCTTGCATGCGACTGATGACATGCTATTACACATGCATTGTTTATGCACTCTACATTATATCGGATATAAGCATTCTCAAAAATCCCATGCGTAGTAGGAACTTAGCACTATTAATGGTGATACGATTTTCAGGGAAATTTCATTGAAGCTGAATCCTTTTCCTGCTAAGTGCAACATTTTAACACTTGATCATATAAGAATTATGTTTCAGGAGTTACATGTACACAATTTGTAAGATTATGTATTAAATTATCAACAGCACGATTCTCAGGGATCACAAAGTCCATACGAAGCAACTAAAATATACATATTCTATAAAAATCGCAAGGAGGCAAGTTGTGTACGCGGAGGGAAATGTAAAATTCTCCAAATGTCACAGAACGACTGAAAGGCATATTAAACACAATTCCTCCCAAATATTAAATTTCCCAAGTCGCTCAATAAATAATAATAGTACACCAGATTTATGTAAGCTATGGGTAAAACAACAAGGTTTATACATTTAAGTCTGCATTCTTGCTGATGTTGTTGGTACTTATTCAATTAAATGTAAGTATTGTTGGTTGCTGGGTGCAACAAGTCTCTTCATGGTTTTACAAAACAAACACATTTTGCACCTGTAGATGAAGACTTTATTTACGGCACGCAACAGCCAAATATATTCACATTAAAATGATACAATTCTTACAGACTATTTTAAGTTGTAACAAATTAGTCTTGCACGTTAAGCTCCTAAATGTAGACCCCTTTCGGAGTAGCGTAATCGATTTATAACAGATCTCAGATCACATGTCTGGGAAGCAGAAGATATATAAAATATAACCGTAGATAGAAAATATAATCGCTAGAAACCTCACAAACAAAACAGCAGCACATTTATTGTTCCATCACTACAGTAATATGTGATATATTCTGTCATTACTTTACGGTCTTTACCTAATAAAATTTATAAAATATTTGCTCTTATAAAATAAAAAAGTTTCCGTCAAGATTAATGGAAAGCTGTATTCAAATCAGAAAATGACTGCATTTTTAGTTTACGGTAAAAGTTTGTCAGTTCAAATACAAAACAAGCAAGCACGTACAAAAAGGCGACAAATTAATAGCACTGGCACATGTCAACTTGTTGTTAGGCATGTTAAAACAGCCAATTTACTCAAAGATAATACAAAAAAACAATGGCTTTAGATAGAAGACAAAATGAAAGATCTATAGAAGCAAATTCAACATGCAACATGGAATTTTAATTTCTAAAAAGTATAAAGTATAAAATCTGAAACACACATTATATTTTGGATAAAAATTGAAAAATAAAAGATGAAAATATGTCTTAAAATAAGTCGAACTACATGAAGGATAAAAAAGCTTAGAATTTCTCACCAACTTAATCAATATCATGATTAAGTACACATTAAAAAAAAGGATCTCATATCTTATAACCGGAATACTGTGGTGTGTGACCCAATATTAGACAATTTGTTTTCTTCATATTAGTAATGAATATCACTGAAGGTAATCTTTATTAAAAATCAAGAGTAGTAGTACTACATATGCTAGGAAGCATCAAATAATTATTTGGGGGATATAGTGATTTTGTTCTTATAATATGCAGCTCCTTTTAATGATGTTAGGTGCAAGACTATTTATGTCACTAGTAATTACTTTCTTTTTCTATATATATATTTAGCATACTCACTCATGGAGACAAGACATGATAATCAAACATAAACGTTATCATTTTACCAATAGTGAGGGTAAGTAAAAACAAATAAACAATTTAACTGACAAAAAATAGATAAAATGGATCTTGCGTTATTACAATCTGCAATTAAGATGTCAATTATGGCTGCAAAATGATCCATACAAAATCTGAAAGAAACATTATCACTTTACCACTAAGTGAGGTGAAGTGAAAAGATAAAAATTAACGGATCTTGTGAGAACAATCTGCAAGCTAGATGTCATTTATGCAACAAAAAAATGTTCCAGGATAATCTTACAATCACATTCTAATTTTATTAACCAATAAGTGAGGAGAAGTGAAAAAATATTGAAGTGGGAAAAAATGTATCTCACTGTGCTACAATCTGTAATCAAGATGCCACTTGTGCAAAATGTGGACTTTGGCCAATGTTAACAACCTTCAAGGTATATGTGTAATGAATAAAAAAAGAAGAAAATATGACAGGAATGATTACTTGGATCCCACAATGTGCATGTACGTGCAACGTACCAGATTTGAATGATGTGCTATAATTTTATAGAGCAACATAATATTTCAACCACTTTTCTTAACCCTCTCAATCACCATGGATACATTACTTAGTAATAATCCCATGGTATTTCTTTTGTTTGGTGTGGAGAGGGTTTACGTAAAAGGGTTAGAAGAACGTTTATCGCTCAGACAGACGAATCTCAAAAGATCTCGGTGCTCTGAAAGATAAAACCTTCTGCACTCTAAAAAATGAATTCTCCTTTACATGAATGAGGTAGCGTTGGTAGAGAACATTAAAGTGAATATCTGGTTAACATTAATGTTCCTTTACAAAGAATGACATACATGTACATTGTAGGCATTTTATTAAATCAATGAACACGCACGCAGCACCATTTTTCTATCTAATAGCGATTCTTGTTTCTGTAATTTAAAGGGTAGACAGATTAGCTATCTGTGAAAAAAGGGATTTAATGTCACATTTACAAATGAAGTGCAGAATGGTAAATAAATGTGCCGTAGAAATTGAAGGGAAAACAAGTCATTATGGTCCAATCCCTCACAAAAGATGTTGATGCAAAAAAAAAATAGAAATAGAAGTGAGACTAAATCTTTTGACAGGTAAAAAAGAAAGAGAAATTATGTATATAAATTCAAATGAATTCTTTAGAACAGTAATTTTTACAAGCTCGATACTATCAAAACCCTCTTCACTCTAAAGCTGCTCAGTGGTCTAAATATCTTATGTATTAAAGGTGAGGAAAATGCAGTCCGACTTGTGACAAAAAAGGGTCTTGAATAAATGTATTGCACAGGCTTTGTCTGTTTTTATATATATTCTTGCATTGAGAAACAATGAGGGAAGAATTAACAAGAATGCATGGCAAGCCCAACCAGCAGGGTTGGTCAATTACCTCTCCCCATTCTGCCCCCCCCCCCTCCCTCCCCCTCCCCTCATTCCCATTCACCTTACTCTGCCTTTTCAGACAGCCCACGATTGATTACTAACTTTGGGTACAAAGATTCTCTAGGGGGACCAAAGACGAAGTTTCAATTAAAAGCTCAATCATCCACATGATCTCTAGGGGGGGACCAAAGATGATGTTTCAATTAAAAGCTCAATCATCCACATGATCCTTTTGACACCCCCTAGACCGAATCGGACTGACATATAAACATTGACGCACGTTTCTAGTACCTTCAAGGTCCTTACATTTTACCTTGAAGATTGGCAAATGATTGGGAGTACACTGCTTGGGTTAAAAACTTCTTTTTTTAACTTTAAATTTATCGTAATACTGTTAATACACAGGAACCATGGACAGTGCACCTCTCTTCCCTTCTCTCTCTCTCTCTCTCTCTCTTCTTTCCGTCTCTGAAGACTTCCAAAGGTCAAAGGTCATCCCTGCGGAGCTCAAATCTCCATCTGGAACTGGTCCTCGGCATTCTCTGTCAGAATGAAGGGAAACAAACATTTTGGCTGTTAGTAAATAGCTTGCGTGTACTTCACAAATTTCTTGCCATAATGTACAATATGTTGATATGTTAATACAAGTCATCACTTAAGAATATGTCATACTTATTTTGAATTAAATTTTGCTACTATGACACACAGCAAGTTATACAAGGCTCCAAATTTAAATTTGCACTTGCTACATTAGCTAGCCACAGGCCATTAACAGAACAAGGTCTGGATCACTAACATTTCCTTAAAGCTTAATAAAGACAAGAACTTTGGAAAAGTTACAGAAGCATGTTTATTGTCTCAACTAATTGAATAATGTAGTGAGCACTAAAATGCACTTCTAAGGTAAAAGCGGTCACTAGCAAAATATAGTGGCGGCTCGTAGTGCTCACTAAGATATGCCTTTAAGTTGGCAGGCCATCGCTGGCAAATTACAGTGGTCCGGTGCCATACTTCGCATATGTGTCAATACACACATATGAACTTCTGCCTTGAGGTACGATGGCTTTTTGGCTTGCCATACCTTGGCAGAATCGTGGGGCTTGTACCCCATTCGCTACCGAGGAAACAGCGGCCGGAAGGATAGCGTACGGTACAGCCCATCTCGTTGTACGCTATGGACGGTATGACGACCTCTTGCCTGCCAGAACCAACCGAAGATACAACGATTTCCGCTAATGCGTGTACACCCTATCCTGTTGAGCAACCCTCCAGTAGATCCTGTGTTTACGCGAAGCCCGAAGAGTTGAAGCCGGGAGTTACGGCGGCCTTGAGCATCAGTGACAGTCCCGCTCCGAGTGACCCGATCCTCAGAAGCTGTGAGACGGAACCGATTTACATAAGCCTATGTTCTACCCATGAAACCCCTTCGACTATGAACATTGTTTAACCCTTAAACTGAACTATATTTACCTCTGGATTGCCTAAGCTGTTATTGGACAATAACGCTTTTGTATCGACCGACTGCTGGACAATTACACGTGAGCATAACATTCACTCAGGTTATCACTTACACCGATCGTGGACCAGTTTGGTGTGTCAACCATATTGATGCACCAAGACGAGAGATTCACCTCCCGACCAGGAGAAAACGGTAAGTAGATATATTTTCTATATTCAGTCTTTCAGAGTTTAATCGGATCATTGCACCTGGCCAAGGTCCACCCCAAAAGTAGAGGCCACCAGTACTTCCCACATATTTACCTTAGGCCATTTGTAACGAATTCTTCATTACTCAGTATAAAATAATAATTAAGAATAAGATATTTTGATTTCTTTGTTGCTGTTTTTCACGACTGATTTTCTAAAAAATAACTGGAGTTTATTTAACTTTTTTGTTATTCTTTGTTCTCCTTTAGAATCAGTTTAACTCGATCAACAAGTTGGGTACATGATGTATTATAAGCTACATGCAGTAAATAATTCTGAAAAAAACAAAAAACAATAGAAAACATAAAATTAAGGGGACATTTTTTAAATAAACAAAGTAATAGTAATACACAGGTGTACCCCCAATAATTTTCGTGCCCCCCCCCCCCCCCCCCCAACCAGTCCGACCACCTTCGCCACTGGCTACATGTGTTTGTTTGTTTGTTTGTATTTGATTAGTGTGTATTGCTTTGTTATTTTGCAACTAGTACATAAGTTTGTTCGCTAATTACTTGTACCAATAGCCCCAATACCGATCCCCACGTCATTCAACAATCCGAAATGTTTTAAATGTACTAAAAATAATAGCCCCCGCCCCCAAACTTTCCGTCGTCCGGCGTATAGGCCTACTCAAGAAACAAAGTACCCTCCCCCAGTCTACTGAGAAGTGAGAAGGCTGCCACCCCCTCCCCGATACAAAACGAGTACCGGGTATTATATTTTAAAATATATAAATTATTGTTATGTACACAGAGTATAATAATAATAACAATAATATTGATTTATATAGCGCCTGATATGATTGATAAATGACGGAAATGATGAACTGATGAGGATGACAATGAATGATCATTATGAAGATGGCGATGCCAATGATTATTATGATAAAAAAGAGGATGGTAATGATCCATGATGAAGATGAGGATGATGGTGCATGTTTGACTGGTGATGATTATAATAATTACTAACATCGAGACGGACAAAGTGCCATTATAATGGAGCTAGGGGCGAAGCAAGAACATTGTAAACTGCGTCGTGGCAACTCCCCGATAAAATGTAAGTAGTATATAATTTATTATTATTATTAATTGCGTTACGTACAATTATTGCAATATATGGGGAGGTCCTCAATACAGTGTGACAAAAAAATGAAGAAAGCGTTAGCCTAATGGCAGTGTGAACGAAATAATTACAGTTCCCCAATTTGCGTGCCCCACCCCCCCCCCCCCCCTGAAAAAATACAAAATCACACGGTCGCACATAAACTAAATCATAATCGGGGGCCGCAGAATGTTTTGATTTTGGGGGTGGGGGCTGACCACATTTCAATTGTTATCATAACTATCTTATCATCACCATTATTTTCAATTTGACGTTTATATTATGATGTTTTTCATCAAGTATACAATTTCACAAGCCGCCATCCGTCGGAAATAATAAGTATTTATATTTTGAACATCATCATGAGTACATACAAATAAAAATCGCCCCGTCGCACATGGAAACTAAATCATAATCAGGGGCCGCATTGATATTGGGGGATGGGGGAGGGGGCTGACCACATTGTCCACATTTCAATTGTTATCATGATTATCTTATCATCGCCATTATTTTCAATTTGACGTTTATATTATGATGTTGATCATCAAGTATACAATTTCACAAGCCGCCATCCATAGAAATAATAGAGTATTTATATTTTGAACATCATCACGAGTACATACAAATTAAAATTGCATGGTCGCACGGAAACTAAATCATAATCATGGGCCGCAGAATGTTTTCGGGGTGGGAGGAGGGGGCCGACCACATTTCAATTGTAATCATAATTATCTAATCATCACCATTATTTTCAATTTGACATTTATGTTATGATGTTTATCATCAAGTATACACTTTCACGAGCCATCATCCTACTAGAAATAATAAAGTATTTATATCATGAACATCATCATGAGAAAGAGTACATATGAATTATTAATCATAACAAAAACGCATAGTCGCACTATCCATGGTCGCACGTGAAACTAAATCATAATCAGCGGTCACAGAATTATGTTTTTGATATTGGGGGGGGGGGGGTGGTGGAGTTGGCTGACCACATTTCAATTGCATTATCATAAGTATCATTTTAAGTCCCCCATGCTCATGTTTATCTCATCTTCCTCGTCATTACATTTATACTCAAAGCGTAAACAAATTATAATTCTTTAAATTGAAAGAAGGATCGGCCGAATGTAGTCCTCGCACGCGCAACACAAGTCAAAATTGGAGCGTCCGTCATCTTCCTAAAAAGGAAAGAAAAAAAAAACATGTTATGATTATGTTTATATAGTTAAATTTTGACGCCATTAGTCAATAACAACATATCAAACAATTTATATACTCTCTCGATCTCCCGGAATTCGGGGACCGGGAGATCGAGAGTGCAAATTTACAGTTTATATTATACATGTATACTAATATAATTATGTACCAGCTTTCCCCTGAATCTTAGGCCTTGCTGGCGACTATATAGATCAACAAATCGTTTTTATGTCCTCTTCCATAATTTATCAGCATTCTCTATCAGTCGGCCGACAGTAAAAGACTGAATTTAACATGTAAAAGAGGATATGAAAACGATAATTCGTTGATCTATAATAGCTTGCGACATAGGACACGCATGCCGCCCGCATGCATGCACGGCGCCAGCGCGGCGCCGATCGTGCGCGCGCCGGGTCTGACGGCCTGGAGTTCATGTGAACATCCGTCGGGAATATCGTTCAAATGACTAGCAATTTTGCGAGTCTTGTTCCGATTTTCGCCTTTCAAAACGAAGTAAACTAACAAAGAGTATCTCGAAAATAACATTTTTTTCAAGTAAATGATATAGATTGTCCCTTTTTAAAATTTCAATTCCGATATTCTTGCAAAGAAAATGGATGGTTTTCTCCCGGGATTTTTTTTTTTTTCACATAAGTCATAACACATAAAAAAAAAAAAAAAAAAATTTCATCCGATCCGATCTCCGATCTTTTCTGCATGATCGGAAATCGGCAAAAACGGCAAAAAAGCCATGATCGGATCGGGATCGGCATGCCGATCCGATGATCGGTTACAGCGTTAACAATAACCATATTCATAGTTTCAGGGTACTGGGCAAGGCCAAGGCAATACTTTTTTTATCAAACAAACATTGGATTCTTCATAAACAATATTGCAGACAAGTGAGACAACTCACAACACACTGTTCAAACTTCAAACATGATGTTGAATTTACGGGATTCATAACAAATTTGAAAAAAAAAAATGTTTTTTTTTTTTTTTTTTTTTTTAGACACCCTGTAATTTTGTTTAGACACCATGTAGTGAATATTCATGAGCAGCATATATTCATGATGCTCATTAGATTGTTAAAATACGCAAAATAACTGAAATAACTGAAATAACTAACAACGATTTTTAATATGAATTTTTTTTTATAACAACTGGTTCGAAAATGAGTACTGCTGCTCAAGAATGTATGAATTTTCATTAGCAGTGCCAGTGTTACTTGCTCAATTAACTTGCAACTTTTTAACTAACCAATATTTTGTATGTGAGAAAAGGTTATAAGTTGCTGAATGTTACGTTTAAAATCAAGCTCTTGTCATGTCCTAAACATGACTACAGGAAAAAAAAAAAAAAAAAAAATCTTTTTTTTTTTTTTTTTTTTTTTTTTGCTTGCCCGATCGGGCCACCAAACATTGAAATATGCGCTTTTTACTGGCCCCGGGCCATCGGGCCTATGCCAATTTCGAGGGTTGGTTAAACTTAATGATTTTATAAGATAATTAGTGGATAATTCCCACAAATGAAAATATCATTATTGAATAAAAAGAGGCATTAATATAGGCCATGTCTATGACTGACTATGATGAGTATGACTCAGTGTGAATGTGATTGTGAGTGTGAAATCCAGCCAATTTATAAATTCAATCATTGTCGATCAAACAAATGTCGATGTGAAAACTGAAATTGAAAATGACACTGACAGTGACAGTCTTCATGGTCTTTTCTTTTGACTCTTGAAATTGTGTGTATGGCTTATACATGGTCATACCATTTACACTGTAGTTGTGACACAGTTGTGACTTGTCTTGTTTGTTTTTCGATAGTCATGATTTTGATTTAATTGTAAACCATTAAATGCCGCGGAATTATGCAGTACAAACGTTCTGGTTCTGAGACTGAGCCAATCACGTGAACTAGACTAGTCCACAACCAACTACATAACACATCTACAAAGTATATGGTCCACTCAGGTGGACCATTTACACGCAATATATGGTAATACACGGGAGATTACCATACTGCCTATTCATACACTGTACCGTTCATCAGTTGAACGTTCTGTGTTAGGATGCATCGGTAATGAAAACAGACGGGAAATTATCCTTTTTTTCTACATTTTTGCAATCTTCAAAACAACAAAGTCGGTAATTATTATCAAAGTATATGACTTAGGGATCACATAAACGAAAGTTTTTTTGCATTTGCTGGTAAATTTAGGGAGAAATCGGCCGACAAATATTGTTTATGTTTTGGATAGTGCAGCAGGCGGAAGAGGTTGATCTCCACACAATGCTACTGTAATGTACCTATGTGTGCTACATTTCACATTGAAAACGGGCAAATGAGTTCAGTTAATGTCTGATCTTAATTTTCTGTGTGATGTTAAGATACATTGCAATTTGATCTTATTAATTTTAATCCATACATAAATAATTGTTATAATAAATCTATTTTCGATTGGATTTCCAAGGTTACAGAAAAAGTAAGAAATAGTCAAATAACATCCTAGTCTTTTATGCAGTGCTGTGTGATTAGCCGATTGGGATAGACGGCATCATGTATCCTTGTACATCAAGTGTCATTATTCATATTTAACTCACTACACCATACACAACTCGAGTGAGATTGGCATTCTCTACCAAAGCGTCCCCACAACTTGGCATGCACAACAAAAGGAACTGATGCTCTATGCAATTTGAATTGAGCATCAGTTTGTTTAGTCATGCATGCCAAGTTGTGGGAGTGCTTTTGTAGAGCATATTTTACAAAATTAAATGAAATTTGGGATCCAGTGAAAAAAAAATTGAGGCTACTAAATAAAATTTGAGAGGAAATTATATACTATAAAATATAACACTGGCCCATCTGAGCTGTGCCACTTTCAGAACAGTTCTCAAGCATGTAGCAGAGCTGCCAAGTCTCCCTGATTTCGAGGGGGGAGACTCCCTGAAAACACAATTCTGAGATTCAATTTTTATTTAAACAACAGATATGCTTGAAACATGTTTTAAATTACCCTTAAAGGGGTAGTTCAGTTTTGGTACAGAGGGCGCTGCATGAAATAATTTTTTTTGTGAGATAATGAAAAACTGAGTGTAAAATTTGAAAGAGCATACAATTTTAATGGCAGAATAAACTTTATTTGATTAAAATCGGTTCAGAAACGGCTGAAATATCAATAAATATATCCGATCGTAATAAATCTGGGGCCCAGATATATTCAATGATTTAAAAAAAAAATTAAAATGCTTACACTTTTTCAAAATTTTTCAAAAGAGGTTTTAAAATAGTTGTTGATGATCTCTCTTTTTAATAATTATTTCAACAAAACATCACATGCATAATTTTTTATGAAAAGTGGTTGAAACCAATGCTTTTTTAGAGAGTGCCCTCTTGTGTTTTAATGGCTCTTTTTGAATGATAACAGGCTTTTTACTTAGTCGTTTGTAATTTTCTATACCTTTCGAGCATGGTGGAGTTATTTAACTATTAGTTTGTAATGTGATTGTGCAGGTTTTGGTTACTAAAGCTCAGCCTTACCAAAACTGTACTACCCCTTTAAATACGAATGCAAACAATTTGGCATACTGTCCACCTTTCACAAATTTGCAGGGACAAAAATAAGAGCCAAAAGTTAACTGTATTCGCTCTGTCTGCGTACAGCAATTTGCAATCGTGGAAAATCGGATTTCATTCCATCAGCCAATCTCCCTCAGGATCATTTAAAAGATATATTGTCATCAGGTCATTAGGCTGTATGCATTATTAACTCCCTGATTTATTATAAAAATTTCCCTAAATCGTCCTGATTGTTGAATTTCAATGTTGGTAGCTCTGATGTAGCATTGATCTGTTTTTCTACCCGTACAAGGTGTGGCCCCTATGAAGTTGACGATGCCGGCTCTATCTCCGACCATGACGGAAGGGACCATCATCTCGTGGCTCAAGGAAGAAGGTAAGAGCACCCGTACTATATCAGACAGTGCATGTGGTAAGATTGGTAGAACGCGCACTCTCCAATGAGTGGGATCCCGAGTTTGAATCCAGTGTATTGTCCATTGCGTTTGTCCTTCAGCAAGACAATTTATCTACTATTGCTGCTCTCTACCCAGGTGTATAAATGGGGACCCGAAAGAATGGGAATGTGGTTCCTTAGGACCGTGTGCGCCTATTTAATAAACAGGCGACTGGTTGGAATACTCCCTAGGGAGTGGAAATGTGCACTTTGTGTGCTGGAATGATTGCGGTATGTATCCGTTGATCTGGGTAAAAATAATAGTGTAAAGTGCTATGATACTAACATGAATAGCGGTTTACCATAATTATTTATTATTAAAATATTCTTAAATAATTACTTATTTTTCCCGAATAGTTGACATAGATCTGTCCTCTCTTAAAAAAAACTGTTAAAAAGTCATAATTTCCAGAACAATCCTTGACAGAACATTACTTTCATTGGTCGTTCCTCTCTATGCTCTTTTAATGTCACACAATTCATTTTGGTATTTTCAAATGTTGACATATTGGTTATGAAACATATGTGCCATAAAACAAGGCTCCACACTAACTTTTTTTCTATACTGGCCCATTCGGGCAAGTAAAATCATGCATTTTTAAATTTTACTTGCCCCAATAACAAATTTACTTGCCCTCTTACATCTGGATGAGATTTACACATATAAACTTACATGGTTCTCTTGTAGTTAAACAATTATTTTGTTGCCCGATCAGGCAAGCAAACTAGACAATTTATGAAATTATACTTGTCCGACACCAATTTTCACTTGCCTCGGGCAAGCGGGCAAGTGCTAATGTCGAGCCCTGCATAAAACCATTATTGAATTTAAGGGTAAGCCCTGGTAACTGAAAGAAAACTAGCCCCTGAAAATATTTCTTTTCTCTTTTTAGGAGAGGAAATTGCAGCTGGTGATGGTCTCTGCGAGATAGAAACCGACAAGGCGACGGTCGTCATGGAATCGGACGAGGATGGTGTCATGGCAAAAATCCTGGTAAGCTGAACATGAAGTTTTCTTTTTACACAAGGCCTCCACACTAACTTTCTTCTCTACTGGCCTGTTAGGGCAAGTAAAATCATAAATTTTCCAATTCTACTTGCCCAAGTACAAAATGTACTTGCCCACTTACTTCTTAATGAGATCTGCACGTAAGGAATTACATTTTTATCTTGCAGTTGACCATCAAGTTAGATGCCCAATCGGGCAAATAAACTTGACACTTTCTGAAAATTTACAATTAAACCCGGCAATCGGGCAAGTGATAGTGTCGAGATTGTTTTACCCAATGCTAGACATTGACTAATTTCTTTCTGGCCCTGTCTGGCAGTGGCAGGTTAACTTCAAAGCTTCTCAAAGCAATAACTTTAAAAAAATACATCAACATGGATTTGCTCTTGTAGGACTAGCCATGATGTGCTCTCATTGCTCAGATGATATGTTTACAGTCAAACCTGTCTTAGCAGCCACCTGTCTATACCAGCCAACCTGCCTATAGTGGCCACCAAAAGTGATCCCTAGCAGAAAAAACAATGTAATGGAACCTGTCTATAGAGGTCACCTGCCTACAGTGGCCACTTTACTTATTTTCCTTGGGTGGTCACTGGTCTCTATACACAGGTTTCACTGTATTTGAAAATTCCCTTAAATTGGAAAAAATGTCTATCAGTGCAATATATAAACCCTTCATTTTAACAATTCTTACTTTGGACCCTTTTCCCTTGGACAGATGCCGGCTGGGAGCAAGAACATCCCCATCCAGGCCCTCATCGCCCTCATGGTTGCCGAAGGGGAGGATTACAAGGACGTTGACATGCCAACAGAAGCAGAGGCCACGCCCCCGGCAACCTCTGCTACCGGTGCTGATGCTGCCGGTGTCTCAGAGACCACGCAGTATGCCAGCATGAGACATTCTGTCTCAAAGTCAGGGTGAGTGTAATATGCCAGATTCATGACTGAGTAAATAAATTTCAGAGGGGTAGTCAGTGATGTTTGGAAAAAAACAGAATCACAGGCCACGCCTCTGGCAACCTCTGCTACCGGTGCTGATGCTGCCGGTGTCTCGGAGACCACGCAGTATGCCAGCATGAGTCATTCTGTGTCAAAGTCAGAGTGAGTGTTATGCCAGATTCATGACAGAGTAAATAAATTTCAGAGGGGTAGTCAGTGATGTTATGAAAAAACAGACACACAGGCCACGCCCACTACCGATGCTGATGCTGACGGTGTCTCGGAGACCACGCAGTATTCCAGTATGAGGCATTAAGGCACAAAGTCTGGGCGAGTGTTATTCTGACTGATTTAATTTATCGAATGGGGGTGGGGGGCTGGTCCATGTCGTTTGAAATAATAAGCTGTAATGAAAATCTTGAATTTTTCTAAATTTTGGTGGCCTGAGAAGGCATTTTTTGTGGCCCCCCAAAAAAGAAAAGAAAATAATTTAAAAATTGTGAAATTCATTTTTACTCGCCCTCCAAGATTGGTACTTGCCCCAAGGCAAGCAGGCAAATGGGTTTTATTGTTAAACTACCACTTGAAATGGTTTATACTCTTGTTTTACGATAATATGATTGATTATATCATTCTATATTTGCATTGAGATTGTTCAAACTTTGTTGTATGTTGCAGGGAGGGACTATCCCCAGCTGTGCGTGCTCTGGTAGACCAACACAACATCGACCCATCACTGGTGCCCTCCACTGGGCCACACGGCAGGCTGCTCAAAGGGTAAGGACACATAAATTGGATCTAGTATCTACAGTCCAGCCTGTTATTCCAGTTATAGTACCTACGCGAAGAATATAACAATGTTGGAAAATTTTAAATGATAAGAGAACTATGGGCTTAAATATTATTATTATATAAGTTATTATAAGTCCCATGTCCTTCAAAGATCCATCCGAACAAGCAATTAGAAAACCCAACTCAGGATCGATACTAAATGCTCTTCGGACCAAAGATACAGGATCGTTCTAGTGACGTAACAGGTTGAACAGAGTGTTAGCAGACAATGTCTCATTGCAAATGTACATGGCAGAAGTGCACTAATTTTGTCCTTTTTATGTTTATCGTTACGATGAGTACACATTTGTTTTATGACATTTTGAAGAAAATGTAACTCAGACCAAGAATATATTATTGATTCTCGTAGAAACTGCTACTTTAAGCATTCTACCACGTGCACATACATGCACGCCCCATGGTAACCTTGATGAAGTGTGATTTTCTGTGGTCACATATGTCCACTGCAGAGATCCCAAGTAGTAAGTTTTAGCCATATTTAGTACGGTTTGTTGATGTAAAAAGTGCAGTACATTTTCTAAGCAATAAATTCCCCCCTCCCCCCATCCTATAGTAACGGTTGGAAAATGGCAAAAAGAACTACGTTGAACCCTGATAAACTATTACTAAAGTTACCTATTTTCAATATATAACAAATAAACAAAACAAACTCATAAAAACGCTGTGTGATCGACTAAACCAACTTTTATATTTACGCAAACGTAAAAGAGTATTTTTCCTGCACGGATTGGCTTCGCGAACAAAATATGATTTATTTTTTTACCTCAAGGTTGACTGCTCTGAAAATACTTTTTTTGGTTAAAAATACTGTTTTTTACCTCTCAGAATACTTTTTTTGGTTTGTGAAGGTTGGCATCTCTGCCACTGAGTGATGTGTGGAAATTCTATTGTAAATGAATGTCATGTGGCCAAATAATGAACGAATATGCATTTACGTATGTGAAATTATTGTTTCAAATAAGTCATACATATCTCAATAGCAATTTTGTTTTCAAAACAAGTTGGTTTCATGCTTCTATTAGTAAGGGGAAAAATTCAGGCATGAAAGAATCACTAAAGATGCAAGCGAGTTTGCTAATATGACTCGTCCGTTTTTGCATACACATGAATTATTGTTTTCAGTAACTATGACTCAACAAGTATGGATAAAATGTTTTTGGAAACATTTTTTGGGGGTTGGTCTGGATGAAAGGTGGATTTTACTTTTAGGTTCTACCACAATCCTTGTCAAATTAGAAATTTGTATCATGTTGTAAATTGCCTACCGAATTATAAGTGATTATGTTGATACTCCCATGTTTCTAGCCTCTACCACAGTGATGTATTGAAGTTCCTTGAGTCTGGTGGGGCAACAGCAGCAGCTACTGCACCTCCCCTGCCACCCATACACCACCACCGGTAGCTGCACCACCACCAAATACTCCTAGATGGTACCAACTACTAACATCTCTGCAAAGAACTGTAATTATTTTCACGTTCAAATGTTTCTACCCTAATATCACAGTGATGTGTTGAAGTTCCTTGAATCTGGTGGGGCAGCAGCAGCAGCTGCTACTACAGTAGCCCAGCCCGCACCGCCCCCTGCCGCCCCTACACCACCACCGGTAGCCGCACCACCACCACCACCTGCTGCTAGGGTACCCCCACCATCATTCTCACTACCAGAGGTAGGTGCTCTCAAGGTTTTTTGCTCAATGAACATCAAAAGTATTCATACTTCATTCATGTGGTGATGATAATGGTGAACTTTGGTGAAGATAATGATTATGTTGACATGAAGATGTTGATGATAGTGGGGATAGATAAATGGAAATTATTTGATTATGATAAGTAGTAAAATTGATGAGTGATATATTGATTGTGGTGATGATGATGATGATGACGACGATGATGACGACGACGATGACAATGATGAGGATGATGACAATTTTCTCATGCAGTTGAACAGACACGTTAGTTACCCAACTAAACTAGATCATTCATGAAATTTCACTTGTCCGACATAATTTTGTTTACTTGCCCGACATCATTTTGTTTACTTGCCCGGGCAATCAGGCAAGTGTTGAACCGTGTATAACCTTTTTCTTTTGATTGTTGTCCAGGGTTTGTTCACAGAGGTCGATCTGACAGGTATGAGGAAGACGATCGCCAAGAGACTCACAGAATCAAAGGTAAGTTAAGATTACAAATTTGGCCTCATTAATGACATTATCGGATGAGAGTGAGGAGGGCATTAAAGTGATGCCTGTAAAGTGTCTAACTCCAAGAAAATTACTAGGAGCTTCCTCGTTTCTCTTCTACCGTGTTGTTTAGCTTATGGTAAGAGAAGAATAAAATAGGGTTAGATTTGTTCAAATGCCCCTTTAGTATGACGTTAATTAACGGTCATAAACCTCATAAACGTCCGTTGTAATAGCTGACGCATATTTTCGCTTTTTTAACCAGGAAAGCCGTGGTCTTTTTCAATGAAACGTTCTCACATCATTCAGACATATCTTACAATGATTTTGGTATAGGATTGAAGTCTCAAATGTCATTTTGGGCAATTTCTGACACTTTACAGGCCTCACTTTAAGTAATTTATTTTGTGGCTAAATCAAGCCTCCGCACTAACTTTTTTCTCAACTGGCCCATTCGGGCAAGTAAAATCATAGATGTTCAAATTTTACTTGCCCAAACAGACAATTTACTTGCCCGCGAATACTTCTAGAATATATTAATGTAAGGAACTACAGAGAAATTAAAGTTGCCCAGTTGGGCAAGCAAACTAGACCATTAATGTTATTTTACTTGCCCGGGCAAGTGCCCTGGCTAAATCACGGCATATTATCCATGAAATGTCGGTTCATTTAAATGTTTTGATCATGACCATGATTATTTGTGACCTTACACCACAAAACGACCGTTATGTCGCTGTGGTAGTTTCTCTTTTATTAGCTAAAATAGTCCAATTTTGTTCAAAATATGAGATTAAGGATTTTGGTATTTCCTGAATAAGTATATTTTAATCTAGCTTCTGTAACATTTTGAGCGTCAGAAATAATGTTTAAATATTATTTTTTTATCTAATAAATGTGATCTTATAACAGCGCTTTATATTAATGGAAACTGATCTTTTAAATGGCCCGTTTCTCCCTTATTTTAAAAATGCTTCAGCCATATTCCAAACCGTTGGTGTTCATTTTGAGAGGGTTTGCTTAGTCCAAATATGACGAATGATATACCATTTTCAAGGTAATGACTTCTATTTTAATGTTTTATGAAAAGCAGCACAATCAGTTTTCCCGACTTATTGGTCGTTTTGTGGTGTAAGGTCACATTTGTACAATATGGCACTCTACACCGGATTTTCAATATCCTTTCTTGTTTTTTCGTTTACAGACTACCATACCTCACTCGTACTCCATGGTGGATTGTGAGTTGACTGAGATAGTGAGGTTGAGGAAACAGCTCAAAAAGGACAACATCAAGGTTTCCGTCAACGATTTCATCATCAAAGCAGCTGCCATGGCTCTCAAGGTAACCAGTCATTTATAAGTTTGTTTTTTTTCTTCAATTTGTTGTTGTTGAAAAATTTACAAATTGAATAAGGAAACAAATATATTTTAGAAGTGGACCTCAAAAATTGAAAATAAAATAAAAAGTTAAATAGTAACGAATGAATAAAGGAATTATATATTTATATAAAACAAATCTGTACTAATTGAGTTTTTGGTAATGACATCCCAGTTTGCATAGTTCACCCCAAAATGGCTTTCAATATTTGTGTTGGTCAGCTATTATAAACCTGAGACGCATTTAATTTGCAGCAAGTATGTCAAAGTTGCAATAGCAATTGTACAGTGTGTGCAAACTTTGATGCCTCTCTGCTTTTCCTTTGTTTTCTTTTCTGACATCAAACAACAGCAAGTGCCGGAGGTGAATGTGACATGGAATGGCCAACAAGCCGCGCCCCTTTCTTCCATTGATATCTCAGTTGCCGTAGCAACGGAGGGGGGTCTAATCACTCCCATCGTCAAGAACGCCGACGGCAAGGGGCTGGTCGAAATATCTGCTAATGTAAAGGTAAGAAGACAATTAGTCTGGGGCATGTAAAAAGGAGTTTCTATTAAATATGTTCACATTTTGATTTTTATGTTTTCGGTTTGTCTGTCAATCGGTCCCTCCGAACTTGAAACTTTAATTAAAAGAACTAATTCTGTGCAAGTTAATTTGGGATGGATATTTAAAAAAATGTGCAATGGCAGAGGCATCCCTTCTGACTGCACGCAGTAGGAGATCAATCCAGTTTTAATTTGATTTGATTTAGTTATTTATTTTCAACATAACTTCATTTTTACAAATAAAGTCAAGTAGGATGAGTTCCAACAAGGTTTAATACTTTGTGAATTGACATAGACATCAGTATTTGGTTATTTTGCTAATTTTGAACCTTGTATATATATATTTTACACTTCACATGCGTATCACATCACATCACATCACATGGATTGAGTGTTACTCCACATTGTATTTG